>JAVQJG010255889.1:0-36199 GCA_036024015.1 Craterocephalus amniculus | reverse complement strand
ATGCGCAATCAATGAGTCATTAATTGTAATGAAATTACCCCTTTTACCACATACTATACCATGTAGAAAACCATTTTTCTTAGAAAGATTAAAATAATATCAGGTATAGTTCCTTTAAGCCAAGTGGTCGACATGACTGGAAAGGCCCTTCACAAGTACAGTCTTTGTTACCGTTTATTTAATGTTGTATAAGCCAATCAGACCACTGCAAATTTACTATGGAGGAATGAATTAGCTCTAGCTAAGGACTATAGTAAATTATGAATGGTCACTATGGGTTTAATAACTTGCCTGTCTGCTTACATAATTTTCATACATTACAGACTTTACAATCAAACAGTTACTTAGTACTTTATTAATCTTATCACTGAATACTTTTTCACTCGAGTCAATTTTTGGATGAATAATCTTTAGATCTACTTATGAATGTCACAATTACTTCACTTCACAATTAATTACATTATTGAATTTCTTAATTCATTCATTGTAAAGAGCCCTTACTTTCTAGAATGGATATGCTGAAACGATAACAGCATATTAGTGCTTTTGAATGTGTCTGATTTGTGTGATTTTTGGGGTTATTGAAAAAAAAAAAAAGACCAAGGTGTCATTGTGCGGGAAAGCTGTCCTGCCTGTAAAGCATGACTTCAAATGTTGCAGAAATAAGGGGAGAGTCTACATGTTTCACCACCTGCAGGATAATCACCAGCTTTTTATGCTAAGTAAAGGTAAATGCACAGTTGTGTGATTAAACATCAATGTTTACCTCATGTAACACTGAAATGCAATGATATCATGTCATTTGCAATTTTCTAATTATGTCTCAGGTTGGGCTTAGAGCACAACATAATGTGTCCAGCAGTGTAACTCAGTGTGTTTCCTGTGTATCAAAATTCTCTTCTTGGTTTCAGAAGAAATTTTCAAAACATTTTTTTAATGTAGTTTATAGAATGACCCATACAAAGTCCAGTTTGAGGTATTTCAGCATTTTCAAATCGGTTTTCTCTGAAAGAAATCCAGACTTCATATCTAAGGTAGTATTATTTGTTGTTGTTACCACGAAAATCTATTATGGTGACATTGATGATGACACCTATTTTTACTCGGGAAATGTAATGCTATTCTTACTTAAGTATAATTTATGGCTGTTTTACCCACCTTTGGTTGTTTCACTCTATTGTTGTACTGTCACTATGGTAACAATTTCTTTTGTGGCATCAAAATGACATAAAAAGAAGCTCAAACTACGATACTTGTAATTGTTCAATTATTCAATTTACCAGATACAGTGGAAATAAAATTATCTTAAAAATAAATAAATAAACTTGTTCGAGGGTTCCAATTGTTGGTTTTGCCTTTGAGCCACTTCTTAGAGCAATCATACGGATCTAAAGATAAGAGTTTAAAAATGCTTGTGAAAAGCTGCATTACAATCTGAGCTTATCTACATCTCCATCGGTGTGGACACAAAAAAGAAGGGAACTGCATCCACTGGTTGAAAAAAATTATAAAAGGGTTTCTGAAGGACTAAAGCACCTGTACGTACAATGTGCAGGTTAGCTAAGGCCGAGTGTCTAATTTCAGCAAATGACATCCATCTATGCAGCAAAAAAGAAGAAAAGAGCACCTGTTTGCTGTTTAACTCATTATACTGAGCAAAGAACTTGAACTCATTGTATTGACTCTTTCCTCAAGAAACTCAGTGACATCAATTATCCAGCCAGTTTTATGGTTGAAAATCAGCAACTGTCAAATCGGTAGAAATATAATCACTAATGACTGTGACAGCATTTAGAGTAAAATCAGAGTCAAATGAAAGAGGTCTGAACTGGTTCTTTGGCTTTGACTTGAATGTATGACTAATCATGAGATCAAATGAGCATGAAGTGTCAGAATCATCTCTCCAGATGTTAATAGAAAGCAAAACAAAAAAGATTTTAAAAAGTGACTGAATATTGGATTTACCTTTGCCTGGTACCCAGAAGTGTGATTTACCCAAAACACTGCCCAACAACGTGCACAGTGACACCCTACATCAGACATGCACATCTGTTTATTTTTCATAACACAGGTTATGTTTCCCTGCTGTTTGTAGAAAGGCAAAAGAAGCAAACTAATCATAGTGAAACTGTCACAAACATGCAAATGCCTCAATATATATGTAACACTGATACCTTTATTTGTTAAAAAAGGAATGACAGCTTTTTCTATTTTATTTGTTGCATTAAATTATATCATAATAGCCAAAGGCTAACAGAAATGAAAAAAGGAGCATGCAGATCCAGGCCATTATACTGTGTTAAACATTGATCTATGGTTTAATATTTGCTTCCCAACAGCATTGACACTGTGTCATTACATTGACTGAGGGCCATAATGTGCGCTGACATGCCTGTGATTATTTAAATTAGCCGAGACAATAAATACAACCTGGCAGGGTTTGGAATACGAGGCTGGCAGAAAAAATGTGCAGACAGGAGGAATTATAAGTTTGTTCCTGGACTTATTGGAGTCTCAGAGAAGAAATGAGCAAGTCAGAAAACGAACAGAGATTAGAGTAAAGAACAAGGCTAAAGCATAAACTGACATGGAAGAAATGATGCTTGATTGAAGATTTTCATGAGTTACAGTAAAAATTAAATATCTTTGCTGTCAACAAGAAATTATACTACCACTCATCCCTAAAAGCCATTGGCAAGACCAGTAAGGCTCCTCACACAATGTTCTATCCCCACAGCTGAGTTGCAGTGCACAGTTTGCTGTAAATACTTATAAAAAAACAGTAAATGAACATTAAACTGTAGCTAAAAGTGTCCAAAATGGTTTCAGTTTACTATATCTTGGGGCAGTTGGCAACCACATCCACAAGGGACATATTTCAATTCATCCAAGGATCCAAAAGTATTCCTTTGACAAAGACACAATAAGTAGCAAAGCATCAGCAAAAACAACATAAAAGCCTCTTGCCAAACACCAACTGTTATGAAAGGCGGCGGACAGCGAGCATACTGGCATCGGCAGCAATTAGAGGAGAAGGGTTAGAGAGGACTCCGCCTGTCCCAGACTCACATGCCTGCACCCACACCTGTTTCTGCTCCCGGTCCAAACCAAAAAGGGAGGGGAGGAAGAAAGGCGGGTGACTTTGTTGCTGTGCCATCTTTACCCAGCATCGTCTAATGAGATTAGATGGTTCACTAATGAGCTCTACAGTGAGGAGAGTCAACTGTGAAGTGAAGGTCAGAAATTTCATCACTCCAATGTGCTGTTGGACCTCAGGAGTCATTAACTAATAACAAACAAATGATATAAAAGGAAACTATGGTATTTTCGTTGGCCCCCAGAGACTTTCGCTCCGCTTCTCTGTGGTTTAATGAGCATCTGAAGTATGAAAGTAAAAGGAGAAACACTTAGTTTCCCCGAGTTTGAGGGTGGAAATGATTTGTGAAGACTTGTTCCATAAAATTTCTCATGTTAAATGTTTTTCTATAAGAAGGCCAATATGTACAAAAGGACTCGGTTTGCAAAAGAAATGTGCATTTTCTGCAGACTCGAATCAAATCTCAAATGTAAGCACATTGTATTCATTATATCCCTTTGAGAGAACAATCTGCTGAGAAAGACCTCAGCCTTTTCCAATAACTCGTTCTCTTTCCGATCTTTACCTGATGTCCCGGTGGTGAGGTAAGCATCAGGGCAGCTTGTTTGTGTGTTTCTTTTTTTTTTTTACCCCTCTCTGCTGCCACTTTTAATAATGTGCTGACATGAAGTCATACATGTTTAACAGGAAAGCTGTAAAATAATGATCCACATTTGCTTTTAAGATAAAAGTATTAATCTCTGGCTTCCTTTGGCCCTTTTTTTCTGACACTTCATTCAGCAAGGGGTTAAAACAGATTGACCTCTCCTTGATGAAAATGAATTGTTGTTGATATTCATTTTATTTGCAACAGAGAAAAAGCTGCAATGCTGGTAAAATGTTAACTCATTCGTCAGCATTTCCTTTTATTAGCAGGCGGCTAAATGTTTCCCCTTTTTTTTGTACTCCAGAAGGGTTTCTTATTACTTGTAATACCCAGTTAACCAGTGATAAAATTAATTTAATTTTAGCAATATCAGGCAGATAATCAAAACACAATCTGCTTAAGTGCACAAAACTATCGTTTTTGTTAGCGCTGCATATTTGCAGGAGAAATATTGCATGCCAGAGTGTATTAACACGTGGAGGATGCCTCATCTTCAAATCAGACCTGAGAGAGCCTGGTCACCACTATCTCCTGTAATCTCTTTAATACGGTTTATGTCCATCCAAATTGAACATGTGGTATGGAATGACTGATGTCAGTCTCATAATTTAGTCATAACAGTCTGCACCCTAAAGGGGCCTTCAATGGATGTTCCATCCACGAGTACACTGCATGAATAGTGATCCATTCACCCCTCACCTTTAAAAGCCCCAATAGCGAACTCCATCCTGATGCAAACCCTCGATCAAGTGCGAACCATCCTTCAGAGAAAACAATAAAGATCCATTGGAGACAAGTGTGTGGGTGTGTGTGTGTGCTAAGCTAGTTCCTGTGTAATGATGATCTCATTGACCCAAATGCTGAAGGAGAAGGAAAAAGAGAGCGCTTGAGGTGATGACTTCTCCACTCACTTAGGGAACTTTGACTTATGAGGTGCACTGCATTTAGCCAAGCTAATGCAAGTGAGGGTGGTGCCATTAACCTCAGGAAGAGAGGCAGGCCCAGGCAGTATGATGCATTCAGATTGGCACAGGACAATATTTCATGATGACAGGCATTACCAATGAATAATTAAGTGTTTAATATAATGATCTCGAGAGAGAGAGAGAGAGTAAAAAAAGAATAGAAAATGGTAATTCCACAATTCATTGCCCTTAAAACCTATCTGGCATTATTACCCGGCAGCATTGCATGGGGGAGAGCGCTTTTGTTGAAACAAATAGGTTTTTGATGGCTCCGCCAGAGTAGTAACGGTTATTAGGTTTGAGAACTCTTTCATGATGGAAGTGGTATCCTGCTGAGCGGAGATCATGAAATTTTAAGTGGGGAATTTACAGCAGAAAGACTGCGGGACAGTGAGGCTGTCTGGGTCGCGCCTGGGGACACGTGTTTTGGCGAAGCAATACTGGTCTAATGTCACCGCAAATAAATAGTTAACACACCGGAGATAGCTGCGTTTGTTGGAACGTCATGGCCAATATCTTTCCTTTGTAGTTCTTTCCTCGAAGAATTTTGGTTTGGAAATGAGGTGACAAGTCTGTCGGGAGTGATGAAAAACATACACCGTAAGACAGAACTCTACTGTAACAGAGCCACAAGAGTCAGTGACAGCCAAATAAGATGCAGAGGTGAAGGACAACGGAGTAACTGAAAGAAAGATCAAGGAGTGTAAGTATTACAGTTAAATTTGTTGTAGCAGCGGTAACAGTTTTCTAGCTGGATATTTAAGTCATGTAGATAGAGATTGGCAGCTCTACAGTATACCTTCAAATACAGTTCTAGTGAATATTTCATTATCTTCCAGAAAAGTCAGACTCCAGGCTGCTTTTTAAAAACTACCAAAATGAACCAAAAATGATAGATCAGCAAATTAGATCTGTGAACATATTTGCCTTTTGATAGTAACAGTCATAAACTCCAGTTCATCTGAAATGGAAATGTTTATGATTACAGCTTTTTAGCTTTTATTAGACAGTGACAATGTTACTCTGCAAGAAGCAATAGTATATAAATAAATGCAGAACTGCATAATTGCAGAAGTCTTGTCTACATATGATCCAGCAGCAAGCAATTTACGACTGGACTTCCTCCACACCAACACCAAAATGATGGATTTTTCTTCCTCTTCCTGTAAAATCCTTTTATATGGGTTTAATAAACCACAAAAATTAAAACCTGTGCATGACATGTACACACAGTAAAGGATCCAGTAGCTACTTACTCACAAGGGAACATTTCTGCTCCATATGCACAAACACAGTCACATGAGCACTGGGCTGTGACCACTACGGCCCTCCCTCTCCGCTCAAATTGGCTCATAGCATGGTCGCTTGGTTTACTTTCGAGACTGCAAAGTGGGGGGACTGTGGCTGACTGCAGCCTTTGATTGGCTGTTTGGTTTGTTCAATGACACGCTCTTGTTTCCCCACTGCAGACAGTCCAGTTGGTGGCAGTAATATAAGTAGTGGGTGCTACAACTGTTGCTTAGAGTCTGACGTTCTAATGAAAATTTGTTCCTTTTCCTTCGGGATGAACTTATCAGTGAGTACCATTGGTTATCTTCTTAGCTTTTAAAAAGATTTTTATTTGCAACAACATAAAAAAAATCTGATAATACTAAATGGCCCAACTTCTCAATCAATGCTGTCCTCTAGAAGTGAGCCAAGGACTGCACTCATACATTAACATGATCCACAGTCAGCCCACGTCTTCCCAATATAGCTTTCATGTCTCCAAATGCCCAACAGAGAGCCAATTTCACTCCTCACACCGGTGACCTTTGGCATCATATATATGTAGCGCTTGTTGCCTGTATGACAGATTCCCATGCATATTCATACCTACATATGGCCCACCAGAATGAAGTCTGTCTTCTTGCTGTAGACTCCGTAGAGCGCATGAGGCGGTTCATTACTGGGAGTTCTCAGTCAGGTCCAGTCAAACCCTGAGGATTTGTCTGAGCATGTGTGCGTCTGTGAAGGCCTGATGGTAGCGGAATAATTTTTGGTTGTATGACTGTATGCGTGGGAGGAGGATGTATCAATTTGAGTTTCGTTGTGGGTTGCAGGGAAAGAGAAGGACTGTGTTGAAAAAGCGTGTATCGCGTTGTGTGGTTGCGTCTGTCACGGAAAGGACGGCGGCGGTGGGAAATGTGCCTATAAATGGTGGGGGTGGTACATTTCTGCTTTTGCGCATGTGTTTGTGTCTTTGAGCTGTGTGTGGGAGTGTGTTTGTGTGTGTTGTGGCACACGCTCACAGGCTTCTCTTGTTTGTGAGGTGAGAAGAGAGAAAAGTTGAGTCCCTCAGCATGCCTCCACCTCTTCTTGCTCCATCTGCCCATTTCACTCGGTTCTCCATAAATTAAAAACGCTCTACATCTGCTTTGGGGTACATTGTTAGTTGTGTGCATTTGGTGGTTCCTCTGTTTATGAAAAATTAAATACTTTTCTGCATCTGATTATTTCCCCACTCCAGAATGCCCCTCTGCAGCAAACATGACAGAGGCCAATGCTTCACCCCAACATGTTGCGAAGACAACCGGGGCTTTCGTCCGTCAGGAGGGAGAAACATCTGAAGAGAAAAAAAACATAAATTAACATCTGTTCACGGTGATGGTGAGCACATGTGTGAAGCCTGGAAATGCCACTCAGCAATGGTATGATGATATGTCCTCACAGCAGCACTCAACCACAACAAAACATATTTTGACAAACACTGACAACAAAATTAAAAGTGCTTCATGTCTTTGTGCATTTCTCTTAACTGTGGTTTTGCATGTGTGTCTGACAGCAAAATGGAGAAAGTGGGAGTAATGCTAACAAATGAATGGGATGCTCTGCAAAACTAAGATGCTCCCATGTGCTGCAAAATTCCTACATGTGCTTCTCTTCATCTATAAATGAAGAAAAATGAAGAAAGGCCCGATGAAATATGCTTTCCAGTAAGTCAAAGCAATTGCATACAAGAAGGTGTGTATCAGTGGGTGAATGGACACTTAAAGGGGCACCATAGCTAATTGGGACAAAGGGGAATACGGGATGCCCACTTAGAGCAGCCAGGCTTGAGTGGAATAATGAGCATAATCAGAGGTTGTGGTCAAAATGTTGCCCTGTGCAGAACACCCAGGCCACTGGGGAGGTCCTGTGTTTGTCTTTGACATTAACATGCAGGGCTCCAGGGCAGTCATATTTGGCCATGGTTTGGTAACTGTGAGCTTTGTAGCAGAACAGGTGTTGCAGGCCGACGAGGCCATCAATCTCTCGCTGGCCTGTCTCTGTAGGATTCAGGGTTAATTATCATCAAATAAGTCATTAAGGAGAAAGATGGAAGTGCAAAGTATGAGGGGATGCTAACCTTGGCAAGAGGGGGACAGCTGGGTTGCTTGGTTAGGTTAAGACAGGTTCTGATTGTGTTGCTAAGGTAGATCATTTCTGGAAATACTATTTCTGTAGCAGTGCCAAGTTCTCAGTAGTTAGAAGACAATGTCAAGCTAGCATTTTACCAAAAGGTTGGTTTAAAATGATTAATATGCAATGTGCTTGTAAATTCGTAAGTGTGTATAAATCAGTTGCTTTGAGAGATCTGTTGCACTGTGCTAATTGTGAATGAATGTCTTAGTTCCAGTAGCCCAAAGTAATTTTGCTGAAACTTCTCATTATGAAAATAAATGTTCATGTAAATCTTTTTTTATTTATTATTAATGTATAAGAATAAATAGGAATGATTTTAATAACTAGTGATTGGGGTGGGGGTTTTGTGCGACTACAGTATGTTCCTTAGGAGAATGGTTGTGTCAAATGGAGTCTCATTATTGTCCAACATTTAATCTGTAATTACTCACATTGGTATCTGGTGCAAAAAAAATCTCACTTTGGGCATCTCTACTTCTAATATAATGGAGTCTGAAATAAATGCTGTAAACAGCCTCTTGTAAAGCATATATACTTTGTTGTTCTGTGCTGCATAAAGTTAAAATAAATTTTACTACTATGCTCAGATTATCAAAGTGCTGGCATGCTTAGGTAAAAAGTAATGACAGGAAGCATCAAAGGTGAGAGTCTATGTTAGAATTATATAGATTCATATCTATATAAAACACCCTCATAAAGTGCACCTTTTACTGCAGAGCACATTTAGGGTTAACGGTTTTCTTCTTGGTGTGGATTACTTCATAATGCATAAATGTAAAATGTCATTAGGATTTCTTTTCATGCTCTTAACATATTAATTGGCATTACAGTGAATGTCACATCATACAGTAAATTGTATCCTGCAAAGTCAGGGACACCTGACCTATTGAAAATTTTACAGTGTTCTTATACCTTCATTTATCTACTCAATGTTCCCATGAATATTTAAGGCTGACAATTAAACCCCAGCTGACCTGCGGGATGGAGCAAGACCAGTGCTGTCAGAGAGAGGCAGCATAAATGCACCCACGCGATCACGCTCATCAAAAAACCCAAAACGGCACCCCCACTCGCACACATACACACCTTGAACAGAAAATGACACGTCAACATATGAGTTCTGTCACAGTGTCACACGGTCAGAGAGCCTTCGCCGGTGTATGACAGGCATATCACATATGTGTCACATTTATGGGGGCATGAACAGAGGTGGTTTGTGTTTTGTGTATGTAAATGTTTGGCCAGGGTCAAAGTTAATTCATGTCAGTATCCAACTTCACCTTGGTTTGGTGATGCGGAGCAGAATGCGTACGAGGTTGTTGACACTAAAACTGAATATTAAACAGTGCAATACCACTTTGTATAAGAAACAGCTCCACAATGTGTTATCGTTTGTTCCAATAAACATGACATTTATAAAAATGCTACAAGCATGCTGTTGTATGTGAAGAAAAATATAAGACAGTTGGAGTCAAACTCATATTTTCAAATAAAATATGGACAACATGAATATGTGGAAAGAGTAGATAATGATGACAAAGCCGCTGGATTATCTCAAGACTCTCAAGCTCCTCTACAAGATACTTTGCATGATCTTAACAATGCATCCATCATCCAGTGGTAAACAGCTAAAAAACAAAAGAGCCTGATATTCCTCTCAACAAATGCTTCAGACTTCGCGGGGGGGAAAAGCAGGTAAAAAGCAGTTTTTATTAAGCTAACCATCTATTCAGCCCAGTTACTTCAGTCTCAGTGTGTGATAATTACTTCCATCTAGCTGGGTGCTAATTGGATGCAAACAACCGAGCGGCTCTCTGGCGCCTCACCGTTTAAGCGTGTTACTACCACTACCAAAACCAAGGGGGAATCATAGGTTGGAGTGTCCTGCGTCCCTGCCCAATCTGCATTTCATTCTGCCCGATCCGTATTTGCTTGGACCGCACATGTGCAACAAGTTCGTCATCTTGGACACTGAAATACCAACTATTAGGGATGTAACTATACTTAGAAAATCGATTTAAAACCAGTTCAAACTGTTTGAAATGGAAATTGATGTAGAAAACCGATTTCATGCAATGCATCAATGCAGATGATGTTCAAAACAAATACAATTTCTTTTGTTAAGTTAAGTGTTAACTTTTGTCATTGCCAGTACAAAAGGCAATAGAATGTCACAGTTTTAAACAAGGGAGAAAAAGGCAAATATAAGAGAAGAACAATTAATTTGGCGATAAAATAACTCAAATTAATTTTATTGGAAAAACATCGTAAAAATCGAGAATCAAATCGAATCGTGGCTTGAGTAAATCGTTACATCCCTACCAACTATTCAAAACTGTTTGGTAAATGCAAGTTACTAGCATGCCCTCCATGTATCTGATACCGTGCTACTGCTAATTGCTAATTGTCATGTGATTTTATTTTCATGATTCAGAGATTATCTGATGAAGTGAGAGGAAGAGGAAAAGGAAGAAGAAGATGAAAAGGCAGTGAAAGAGTTAGCGGACCTCTGCATGCTACACGAGGAAAGTCCTGGGCTACAACGAAGCAACAGAGATGCTAACAGATTAGCGTCTCTGCCATTTTATGTCGATTGATCTGATTTGATTTGTGCGTTTATTTTGAAAAGTAACACACACATATATTTAGTAAAAACACCATCTTATGAGATCCAACTCTGTTCACAAGTGACAGTAAATGATCCAACCAAATGGTTGGATCATGGAGGATTAAGTAGCTGCAGGACCATCCTGCCTTGTTTCTAACATAACACCAAAACAAACCTTTTACACCCCTCTCCCACATGAATTTTTCTCCATCTGGTAACGTTGACGTAAACCCTCGTTTTCTCCCAATTATAAATCCCTTTTTTCTCTTCTTGGTAATTTTACCCCCCTCTCCAGGGGAAAAGGAGTATGGATGGTCCTCCATTTCAATAAAAAAAGGCAAAGTGAATGATCCATGATCAGCTGCATGTTTCTTCTCCTCCTCCTCTCCTGACAACACACTGGGATTCACTGCTAAAACTCACAGGGCTAACAAGTTTGTACCGTTTCAGCTACTTTAGGTAAAAATGGGAATGCAACATGGCATGGCACATTTGCAACAAGGTGATTACACTGTTACACTGATTACACTTTTAGTGGGATCGAGTATCTAGGTTTATGTCATTGCTTTTACTGTAACACCTGCTACACACCACAATCTAGGCCTCTACAGAGAGACACTATGACAGACCTGTGCGTACCATGTGGTCCAAAACAGGCCTCCAATTTAATGTTTGCATCTGTTGGATGTAACCGTAGAAATTTACTTCATCAACTTATGAGGTGACAAGCAAGTTTTTGTTTTTTTTTTGCAAGTGGCAAAAACATGAAAATCAAGAAAGGCGTCCTATATGAATAATTTGTTACTTGTTCACACTTTTCTAAGTTAATAAAAAAGGTGTTTGTAAAAAATCTTACTATTATTCAAGAATGGAAAGTGAGACAATCCAACGCTGTTAATTTGACTAAAGTCAGACAACCGGCAAGCCATGATCCGTTTACTATACATCCAGCCTAACATAATCACATAGGCCTGGACTGATCACGAGGACTGAATGTTTCTTTTTGGGATGTGACAACTTATTTTCATCTCCAGTCTTGTATCAGCACCACTGAATTATACCATCATTCTGGCATAGGCCACCTTTTTTTCCTCATCCTACATGAGGCACAGTGTCTATAGGTCAGATTATTTTTTCATATGGTATAAAATATAAATGAACCAAAGCTTTTTCTATCCCGCTTAATCACTTTATTATACTTTTATCACTCTGGCCGTGAAGGTAGAGGTGGATTGACGTACTATTCCAATCATATTGTCATACCCTCAGGTTATAACATCCATTCTGCATATCGGAAGAAAATGGTATTGAATGAGAACCTTCATATTACAGTGTTCAATATCTGTAAAAGTAGTCAATTTATTCATAGCTCAGCAGTGAATTGTGTTCAAATGAAAACCCATCAAAAATAATTCAAGACAATCCAAATTTTGAAAACAAACTTTCTTGTCAATACAACATGTTTTTCTCAAACATAAATGGACTTCCTGATTCTACAAAAACATGAACTCTATTACCTGAAAATGTCTCAAGCTTGCATCCGTGATGCTGCCATTTCAAGCAAAAGCATTTGTGTTTCACACATCTTCTTTTTTTTCCTCTTTTCCGGCCCACATCCAAGTTTCCATTTATGAAAAATGTCTGGTTAGGGATCTATCATTATGGCAATCACTCACAGTGTTGGATGATTTCTTCTCAAACACACGGCTTTATCTCAGGACCTGTAGATTGTCCCAGGGCCAGCATTTCTAGATATACTATTAGTCTGCTCAAACGGTGAATCTCCACAGGCAATCTGCATCTAGCTGTGCCATGTGCTCACAGAGGGAATAGAAATCAGGCACCTGATGGAGAGACATGGCTTTTTTTCTCCCCCTTTTTCTCCTTACAGCAGCTCCATGAAGTAATGCAACCATGCATATCAAAGCAGCAGTGTGAAAATGCCTCCTTGTGGATTAAAAGGAAGTTAGATTGTAAAATAGAAAAAGCATTCTGGTTGACAGGCTTAAGGGACTGAAATAACATTCCTGCTCGGTGGTGTCGTCATCTCTGACATCTGGGATAGTCATCGTACCTTAAATGGAATCACCATCAACAATGACAGCTTTTCGGATTTATCATGTCCTCTAAAGACTTGTGAGCCTCTTCTAGCTTTTTATCAGGTACATAAAATGCCTGATCTTTCTCCTTGCTAAACCCGGGCATGTTTAGTTCAACTTAGACAAGATTAAACATAAATTACAACAGCTATGTGCTACCCATGTTAGTTTTTTATCTCTCTCTCTCTACTTCCCCTTTTAAAATCTGTTGGAAGCTGTTTTGATCGGTATGGTTTTATATGCCCCCCAGAGAACTGACTAAAATACATGACTCCAGGTCTCTAGGGAAATAACAGCAATTGTGAATGCCATATTGACAGGCTTTATGCCCTGGTATTTTCCCTGTCAGATTGGCATCCATTGAAAGAATGATCAAGGTTGCGGTTTAAAACTTGCCTGAAAACACCAATCATTGCGATAAAAAAACCCTAATGGGTTGAGCAGCATCCCTACAGATGGATCCAACATAAAGTCACAATTTCAGATGCTGTGTGAATCAGACTTTCGAAGAATAAAACGACTTTTGGTTAATTCAGGGACCACTTTGAGAGCTGTAGTTAATTTATGCAGAAACTGTTTCACTGGCTGTATTACATCTTTAATATCAATTCCTAATGAACATAAATTCAATCCAATCTCATCTCTGTGACTTCATTTATTTGAGCCAACCTGTTCTACTATACTTCATCAGGCTGCTCGTTAAAAGAACCGTTTTCAAGAGAAAACTCAAAGGTAGTAATAGCAGGTCGAGCAGGACCATACGGTTCCGGATCACGATTCTAATCATGTTTAGGAGGATGACATACACCCATACACATTTAATTGGCTTATATACTCATGCTGAGCAGGTGCTGATAGCATCCTGCATGTACTGTTTGTCACAAGTGTCTGGCTCCCCCACCGACGCCCTCCCCATGTGATCTTTGCCTCTCTCGGGGCAAGTAAATGGAAAGTCTGCTCAAGATATCCTTTGAGGGATTTCTCCTTGTATATTTGAAGCTTTTTAGGGGGCCTCATTTAAACAGCCCCCTCCTCCCTCCGCGCATACACACCATTATATAAAAAGCATTATTAAAATTCACCGCATATCACCAAAGAGAGCAGGGGAGTGTTGCCACGTCCAGATGGATACTCCTTAAATCTGTATTCAATTAGTCTCCACTAACTTACATCTTCCAGCTGAATTCTGATTAGCTGATCTGGCAATTTACTCAGCCTGGCTGGAGAGCACTTGGTCCCTCTTCTGAGTGCAACCTAGCTGCTTCGAGTATTGGGGACCTTTGATCAGCCCCCTCTTTTTACCTATAAAAGCCAATGCCTTTAAATTTCATATTCCCTCATCTCCTTGTCCACAGAATTTTTCCCTTTCGGTAACAAAGATCATAGGGGTAGTGAAATGGGGAAAAAAAAGTATAACAGTACGACTGATGAGGAGAGCTTTTAGTTAATATATCTCACATCTTTCCATTTTGAACCTGCAACCTGTCCTCTGTGTGTGTAACTAGCTGCTTCCCTCTTGTGGCCAACTCCGAACACAATCGATTGTCTGAAACACGTACCGAGAGGTCAAATGCCCATTTTGCTTCTCCTTGCATTTTTTAAACCAAGCAGATTAGAAATATAAAAACATAACAACATTCATCTTCACTGCAGCTTGCATTCTTTCAACCCCCCTCATTCCCTCCACCTCCTCTCTTCTGCCACGGCGGAGAGCAAATCAGCAGGGGAGCTAAACCCTTCCCATTAACATATAGAGTCTTTATTTAAATCCCATTCACTTATCCATCCATTTAGAAGAGTAATGCCAGCAGGTTACAGAGATGGCATTGCATGAGGCTCTGATTGAGCTTCAGTTTGATCATGTTATCTGATTGCGAGGTAAACAGTGTCATGATGGATAACATCTCATTACAATAGGGATGTGAGAGTTTAATTTCCTGTACATGCTCCATCTTTATTAGTGTCAGAGGCAGGAGGTCTTAAATTGTGGTACTGGCCATACTATAGCTGGCCGGCCATCCTATTTGACACCTTTTGAGCCCTGTGCCACCTTAAATGGATTACATTCAGCACAATTCACTCCAGCCAGTTTTAATTTGGCACAAGCATCGACATGGCATCTCACTGAGTAAAATTGTTAACAAGTTTGAGACTAAAAACAAGGAAGTGTGAGGCCGTTTAATTCATCTGTGTTGTTGTCAACACAACCGTTCCCCTCCTGATGTATTGAAATAAGTCGCAAGAGACCAGCTGGTGTAAAAACAGCAGACTTGTTGTATGTCATAAGTGAAACCACAGAAGAAGACAGTAACTATCACACCCTGACACCTCCGATACAGTGAAAGAAAGATGGGAGGGGGGGGGGGGGGTACAAAATTCAATAATGAACCTGCCATCACTTCAATATGAATACCCAGGAGTCACAACTGTCTCTGCTTCCTTGGACACTCCAGAGAGACAGCACCTCATCTATCAGTCACACAGCTCCTCATCACATCGTTTCTATTGGTCTCATTATATCCTTAACACAGTCTAAAATACCTCCAGGCTTTACTGGGAAGGGAATAATACCGAGCTGGAGGCTATTAAGGTGTGCATGTGCCTTTGTTATAAGTGTGCGTCGTCAACAGCTTCATTCCTTGCAGAGGGCTCTGTGTGCGTCCGTCGCCCGGTCTCAGAGACAACCCTGTTTGTTTGTTTCCCCTTCTGTAATCCTCAGCTGAGGTTTGCAGCGCAGCGCGCAGCTTTAGTTGTGATACCCGAAGGCCTCTGGGAGCTGGAGCAACATGCCACGTATCATGAGAGGAGAAAGTGAGAGACTCTCAGGAGACCTACACTCCCCTGCACCTGATCATTACCATACTAAATTTATATTGATTGCTGTAGCTTAGCAGCTAAACCGTGAGCTATTCCCTTGACAGAGTCCTTGTGTTGGGTCTGTGGTGGTGGGCTGCCGGTAATCCAGCAAAACCACAACATGTGTATTGTGTTTGGCTACAGATATGATATGATGCATTTTAGACAGTACCAGAGAGCATCTATTTAACCCTGACCACCAGTAATTTTGAATGATGATCTGCACCATCCTGTGAATGTAGAGGTTTACTTGGAAGGGCCTGAAAGTGGTAACCTGCACTTCAAGACTCTCCCTGTTTTTTTTTCCTATCCTTGCTCTGCTGGATAAACTTGCATGTGGTGTTTGTGGTGTCTCCTCCTGCAGGCACCTTTCATTACACATATGCATATGTGCTTGCCCTTGACATTATCATCAGCAGATTTGTGCAAAAAGGCCCCGAGGTAAGGTTGAAATACTGCTGAGGCTTCGGAGAATGGCCTGCTTTAAAGAGACTGTCTGTGGGCTAAAAATGCACCCAGACACGGATGCATAGGAAAGGGAAAAGCTCAGTAACTGAACCTAGCAGAGCGCCCCTCAGGGGACAGCAGTAATTAAACAGTGATTAAATTAAGGGGCAATGCGGGCAAAATGCTGCCTGATTGACATTATGCTGCCTCCTCTCTCCCCTTTCCACTGTGGGTTCAGCTCTGTCATGAAGCATTGCTTTCTAGTGGCCTCCAATTACTCACCCACTCTAAAATCTTCAAGGTCCAATTTTCAAAAACTATTTTCTTAACTGTGTTAAGTGCATGGATCGCTGCACACTTCTCACTAAAAAAAGGCTGAGCTACAGGACTGAAATACAGACATTAAGAAAAAGGGAGAAAATGCCCGTGCGCTTCCAATACGATCAATTTTTACTTCAGATAAACACACAACCTACAGCCGCTCTGCTGTCGCACCTAGAGTACTATCAGTCTTCGCTACAGATAGACTTGGAAAAAAGTACAATCACAAGAAACCATACTCATGCAGAATCCAAAGTGGGTGCCTTTTCTTCAGCCTACAGTTGGGCAGCTTTAGAAGTGCCTCATCAAATACTCTCCTGTGGGGGGAAATACTATAAATTACCTTTGGCGACTCCAAAAGCCCAAAGCAAATAGATGGACAGAAAAGCTGAGCAGTGGCAATAAAACCAGTTTTAACAAAACAATCAGAGAAAAACTGTGACACCAAAATTGCCTTCCTCTAAATCTAAAATTCTGTACACGCTCTTTCAGGTCTTCCAGGTATCAGGGTCTTTGTATAGATTTTTGTAAACCAGGCATCGTGCTTATGAAAATAGCCCTTAAACAATCTTTTTAAGTCTTCCGATGGTGAAAATTGCCCTTTTCGTCTGTAATACAAATTCAAATAGTTGTTTAGAAATGGATTATATAGCACAGAGAAAACAGGGGCCCACTCAAGATGACTGGTATTGATTAAGTGCTCAATGAGAGCATGCCTATGAAAGGCCAGCCACCACACAGCTCATGAAAGAATCATATAACTCATACAGTCGGCTCTCAGCAACCGTACAGGAGTGGCGTTGAGGCGTGAACACATTGCCGCTTGTCATATCGCAGAGCAAATAGCTGACAAAATGCTCACTTTCCTGTGGTTAAAGACACTGAAAATTACCTTGGACTTTAAAAAATAATAATATTTCAAGATCCGATAAATCTAATTAACTATTGAAAGAAGCGGATGTCGGCTGCAATAGTCTTTTTGTGAATGTGGTTTTGCCCAGAAAGGCAAAAATGATTTGTATTGCTAGAACCCATTATTCCTTGGTCTGAACACTCAGTCTGACACCACACATTCCTTCACCCCTGACACTTGTATTGGAAAGGTGAAAAAAAAGGGATGTTCTTAAAGATAACATGTGAATTTAATTTCTGAGTGAAACGACAAACCTGGAAGACTTAGTCTGGAAGACGGAGCATACATCGTGCAGTCGATTTGCTGGTGTCAGTTTGTGATGATGCCGCGTGAAGACAGCCCTAATAGAAAAAGCACTGCCAGCCTGACCCACCTCATCATCCTTGACATTTAGCGCTGCTCTGTCTCCCTCCTTCTCTCATCCCTTCTTCACAGTAAACAAACGTTTTAACCCTGATTTGTATTACTGGTACTGGAGGACATGAAGTGACAGCGAGTGCGGCAAACTTCTGAGACAGGAAAGGGATGTGGAATTAAATTTTAGAAAAAAAAAGAAACAACAGATGAAGTTGGAAAATGTGTGAATTGCAAGAAAAAAACAAAAGAATGCCAGAAAACAGGAGGGAAGAGTAAGCGTACAAACAGGGATAGCAATCTGGTCAGACTGCCACCACCTAACCTGGAGTATGTGAGACTAATCTCCAAGGAAAGCTGTCAGGTCTCTGCAGACAATGTTCTGATGGAAACGAGGCAATAAATGCTTCTTAAAGCCATCATAAATATGCAGCTTCCTGCCTAACAGCCACTGCTCAGACCTGAATCCGACCTCATTATCCTTCGTCTCTGCTGGCAGATTCGCATGCCAAGTTACAGTGTGGATCACTAAAAACCCCCTTAACGCAGGCCTCAGTGGGATATGTGGCTCATCAAACTAGAGGACTCTTTTTAAAAACATATGGCGAGTTGTGCTGGATGAAAAAAAAAAATCTACACTTGACTTGCAAGGTTTGGTTAAATTTTGAATGCGCTCAGACAAACTATAATTGTTCATTGAGCAATAAGACTTTCTGAGTGGAAGCAAAAAACATCAAGTATGTATGATCTGTATTTTTGTCTCCATTATGTATGGACTGTATGCGACTTAAAGGTGGATCACATGAATAATCAAATGGTACAGCAACATCTCCAGTTAGATCCAATATGTCAGAAAACAGCCCTGCACAGACAAATCACCCAAATACCTGCAATATGCACATATTCACAATATGCAATGCACACAAGGCACATTTGACTTGATTACCTCCTGACATTTTCACCCAATGAGTGAAGGCAGCAGTGGATAAGGCAATCATGACACTGACATAGTGTAAATATATCAATATGCTCATGAATTCTGGGCTCCAGATGAAGACATAGGGCCAAATAAAAGTAGGAATGGGAAGTCTCTCTGCAGCCGGCAGCTCCCAGCTTTCCTGCTTCTCCAGCCTGTCTGTCTGTCTGGAGAGGCTGACAACAGAGCAGCGTGCCCTTCATTATCACTGGGTAATGCTCATCACAACGGCCGTTGCTTTTTTCCATACCCCCCCCCCCCAACAGTCTCACTCACCATGAGAAGCAGGGGAGATAAGGTGCGGGAGACCATTTCGTTTGACATTCACAACGGCAAACTCATCAGTCATGCTGTCAAAGGCACTGGTCTTGGCTAGTTTGGGATTTATGAGAAATAATGATGAGGCAAAAAGGGACCAGTAGGGCTTGTGCTTCTGCCTTTGGTTGGAGAGTGTTGTGTATTGAGGCACTCTCTGCATAAAACCCAATTTCTTTAGTCAGTGACCCCTGCACAGATTCCACATCAAACAGCACTGACATTTCTGCCTCACATGATAAAGGAGAACGGCAGGAATAACTTTTTCCAAAATACATCGCCACAAGCATTAAGAACAGGCACCACTCACTTTGATTTGCAGAGTATTGGTATAAATGAGGCTCAAGGCTTTTATGCTGTGAAATGCACTTTAATTTATCCTAAGAAAGTTGGACATGTTGGACCAAAAACATGCTCCCATCCAAAAATGGGACAAAATAGTAATAGCATGTGTCAAACACTTATATTTGCTCTTCAAACAAGTGACAGGCAGTGACAGACGCTCCCTCTGCAATTCTCTTTGTAAACATCCTGGGACTCAATATCATTCATGTAGCAGTCACTGCACGGTGACGTACCACACAGTCTGTAAAATTTATAGAAATGAATCATTTCAAAGTCATTTGAAAGTGGATTTGAATATTTGTCCAAGGACAACATAGTTGAATCTTATAGAACAACTGCTCAACTATAGATTAGGTCTTTTTAATGAAATCCCAATGGACCGCACTGCAGGGGTATCCTCGAGCACCAAATTATTAGTCAATTTCAGATTATCAAGTTTATTAATTACCATTCTTAATATATCTTATGAAAGTGCCGGGAGATTTAGTCAAACTACCTACAGGCAGCGGATGAAACACTCGACACACATTTATATTGAATATATTAAACATATTAGATAAGCTAGGTGTGTCGTTCAGCTTTAACTTGACACTTGCTGCGAAACTTGCTACAACATGTTCAAAGTGCAGCATTGCTTGTAAGCAAAGTGTTGTGAAATTGCTGGCCAAGTAAGTTGGGAGGCAATTTTTTATTCAAGTGTGTGAATGAGACCTCTTAAAGCTCAAGGGTACTTGGATCTGTGTGGAAATTAAGCCATGAGATTGCAGCTGGGGGGACGGTGGATTGACAGCGACATTAGCCCTTCGGCACCTCTGCTGTATCACATCATGGCTCGGTAAAATAGATGGACAGGAATAGCAAATTAAATCCCCCTAATAGGAGCAGGGGATGTAGTAAGGTTGGTTTTAACTGCACAAGTACAGGAAATGAAGGGGGGGGGTGTTTTTAGTGGAGTAATATGAAGTGGCCATAGAGTGTTTTGGTTAATAGGCCTCCTCCAACCAACTTGAAACAGAAGTCACCGTCATATTTACATCAATTTGAGATTAGCTTCTTCACAATGCTTTATGTCCTCTTCTTGAAAAGGAGTTCACAGGTCATGCTTCGTTCCCGGTGCTTAATTTGAATACATTTATCAAATTCATCCCACTGCCAGCACGAGAGTTGCTCAGTATCAACAGAGTGGCAAAACACTCGTAGCTACACCTCTGAGAGCCCTCATAACAGCTTGCTCTAGTGGCTTTGTTGATGGTTTTCTCACAAGCTGTTTTTCCCTTCTAGGTTCAGTGACACCACGTCGCTGCAGCACACAGACTAGCCTTAATGTAGATAAAGCCAAGTCTGCAAATCTTTGCAAAGGCAACACGCGTGCATGCACACACTTCGAACAGCCGAAGGAGCAGGGCGTTTTTCAATGCATTTAGATGAGACCTTTAACAAAGGTCCCTAATGCAGATATCAATGAACCAAGGGACTGAGCTATTGGTGCGAAATTGGCTGACGGAGGGATGTCACCCCTGTGCATGAAAAATGATGGATCCCATTTGTAAACTTCTCTCTCCTCCTCCACCTCCGAACACATAAGCATGCACACGAACGCTCGTCTTGCCTTCATCACCTCCCCAAGCATTGGATATTCAACAAGGAAGCAGACCTACAACGTTGCTGGCAAATAACAAGTGGTCTGGTGAAATTGGCACTTTACCGGCCATTTCATACGACTGTCAGGGAGCCCACAGAGGACCTGTGAGACTTCAGCGATGACTGGACAGATTAACATCATGGACTTTGTTTTTTCCCCCATCTTCTTTTCATTTTCCATACTATTCTCTGAGGACATCAGCAAAATGAAACCAATATCTACGAACCCACACACAAACAGCGACAGCTTTCCAAATATTACATTGTGTGTGCTGGATTGCAAAAATCAACTCTTTCTTTCCACTCACTCCATGGCAGGGCTTGATTTGAGAAGGTAAAGGCAACACCTAAATCCATCTAATACACTGAAGACGAACAGCGGCATTATAATGTGCACTTTCTGTACCCTGAAATAAAATAGATTTATGTGTCAAGGTATGAAACTTCACACATTTTGAAAGAGTGGGGCAATGGTCTGAATGCAAACATCAGCCCAAATGACACAACACACGCACGCACAATGCAACAATTTACAGTGCTTGCAAAAATCATGCTAAGCATATAAAGCATCATAAGCAACATAATATGCACACCGAGCATTTCTAGGGAAACAATGATATATTGCTAATCATCCTAAAATGAATTACTGCATTTTTTTTAAAGCAGTGTGTTGAGTCAAAGGTACAGAGGTTAATATACGCAAGCAGGCATCTCCGGCAGAAAATGAAAACTTCCCAATGGAATGTGATGGCCAGCCTAAATGCTGACATTGTGGTTTCGATGATGGAGTGACTTTGGGAGGGTTTGCGTTCTGCCTGTGTTCAAAGCTGTGCCTTGAGGGTAAGGGGGTAAATTTGCTAAGTTAATCACATAATGAGGCCAATTAAACATCGGAGAACCCAGGTGAAATGGGAGCTGCCACTGAGCCTCCAGCAAATGAGGGTCTGTGGATCAGCCAATTCTCTGGACTGGGTATGGACAGCCCAGTTTCAGCTCAGTAATCCTCTGCAGTATTCACTTTAACATTTAGATGATGGATTATATCGGGACAAAAAGAGCCCCCACTGGAAATTTCATATGTCGATCATTTTTACCTGAATCACGATATACAAAAGTTCTTATTGCAGCCTTGGGTATTAAATGCACTTTTATTAAGCATCAACAGCGTATTACATCAAGATAGTTGACTGATGTTGAAGAAGCGGTATAATAAATTGATGAAAAGTACTTTTCAATGACCTTAACAAACCTTTCCTAGGTTTGGACAGATCTGAATTATTTATTACAGTTTTCCGTACCTGTATGGAGGGCCAGAACTGCCATAATTAAAAATAAAAAAATAAATATAAAATACCTCAAACAAAATGATATATTTAAAAAAACGTAAACCTCTAAAGCGTGATATAAATGTATATTTCTTTTGTCATTTTCAACAGTTTTTATGTTAATGCTCCAATTCGTTTACTTGTCAGTTCAATTTAATTATTATTCGGTTGTTTTTCTTTTTTCCTCTTTTATTTTCATGCTTTATCTCCATTCTCTCCAGCTATTCATTTTTGTATTTTCTATATATTATTTTATATATTTTCATATATGTACAGTATTTTTTGTGCAATTTCTAGATATTTGTGAGAACACTTATTTACATATACCTCAAGTTACACACTAAATGGTTTATACAGTTCACAAACCACATGTTAAAACAAACAAGTGCTTACATCTACCCATAAATTAGTTTACACAATTTACAAAACCCAATAATATTGAGTTTGTATTCTATCCAGTTAAGACACATTCTGAAATAATAATGATAATAAAAGATATTCAGTTTGTAATGAAGGAAAAAGCAGAGAAATCCTAATTTTTTCATCTTACACATCAGATGGAATATTGTAGCTTGATAAACTGCATCTGTACGAGCAGCTTAATGGAGAAAGAAGAAAAAAACTGTGCCAGTAAGAACAGTTTTGATCATTACAAATAATTTGCTTCAGTGTAGAATTTAAAAGACATTTTCTGATGTTCAGTTGTTAAGCTGCCAGGGTGATTAGTTGATGAGAGTATCTGCCTGGGTTTTGGATAACCTTTTGAGGGTTTAGAGGAGGATAATTTACTCCAGCAGCCCTTTTGACTCTACAAGCAGTCATCAAAGACTGACAGCTTATACAGTTTTCAAAGATTGTCAAGAGAACATTCATGTTATTTGTCATCCTGAGAAATATAAATTGCTGATAGATCAGCAGCTTTACAGTTTCGCCCCCCTACAAACCATTTTCAACATTCTGTCAAATGGCTGAAACATTACTTGGGAAAATCCCGCCTTACCTATGTTTTTTAAGTGAAGACTAAGCTCTGAAGGTGTCGGATAAATTTTCAATTCAGAAAATTAGCCAAGGATGAAATGTCTTCCTTGCAAGCTGTAGGGCTGTTATAAATAAAAAGCTGGATCACTGTCATGGACACAAAATAAAGTAATAAACTGTGCAGTGAGCAGATCATTAAAGCCTGAATACATGGGGACATATATAAACCGTAATGAAAGAATGTTTCATCACCATCGAGGGTTTATGAAAAGGCCTTCCACTCTGCCCACCATGATCCACTTATCTGGATGTAGAGGATTTGCACAGAGTAAGATGGACAAGGGAAATTAAGGCAGACACATTTTACTGGATCATATTGCGATGATTTGTTAATAAAATGCAAAGCGACACGCTAGATGTGAAACAGCGAATAAAGCATGGCCACGATTTAGACTTAATCCGTTATTATCATGCCTTTGAAGTGACCTCGCTGTGCATGTTCCCACTGTGACCCAGAAGCACACTCTCAGCTTCTTCATTAGCCAGGATGAAACGCAGCCACCACACACACACACACACACACACAACTTTGATGTCCCGTCCTGCACACACAGACCAGCAGACATACTAATACACGCCTAAACTCACACTAGCAAGACACCTCCATGCATCCACACTCACATATTGAGATATTCTTCTCACTGACTACTCTGAAGCATGAAAAAACATTACGGTTTTTAATCAATTATAGCTCTAACCTTTGGGGCAGCACATTCATTACATGTGATGGGAGCTGCTAAGGGACAATATTCTGATTGCGTGCTTAGATTGAAATGAAAGAAATTGTATGGTTAGAGGCAAGACAAAGACTGCAATTTCATACAGCTGAACATTCCTGCCTGGATTTGCATGTGCATACAGAAAGCATATGCAATTTCAGTGATATAATTTCACATAGCCAGTGATTTATCATCCATAGATCAACATGTAGCAAACAAGCACAGATATCCTAAAATGTCCACATATATTTTACCAATAAATGGCAGAGGTTATAATAACATGGCGAAGAAACGAAATTAGTCCATCAACAAAAAGAAGGAGTGACCACATGCAGCTTATGGATAGATGCTCTTATTTAAAAACGCAGAACGGTTTAGGACCAGAATACATCTGTGATATGTTTAGAGAATATAAACAGGTCAGAGCTCTTAGGGTATTTACATTAAGGAAATAAATATTTCACAAAATAAGCCAGTTTGGAACAATGTAGGTTAAAAGAAAGTCCAAGTAGTTTATTTACCAGAATACATCTGTGATATGTTTAGAGAATGTTTAGAGAATATAAACCGGTCAGAGCTCTTAGGGTACTTACATTTAGAGAATAAATATTTCACAATATAAGCTACTTTGGAACAATATAGTTTCTGCGATATGTTTTAGAGAAGCAGTTTTTAGCTATTACGCTGCGAACAAATGGAACAAACTACCAGTAGAGACCAAACTCTAACCAAATATAGAAACTTTTAAATCCAGGTTGGAAACATTCCCTTTCTCTCTATGTGTTATGGTATTTACATTTAGAAAATAAATATCTCACAAAATAAGCCAGTTGGAAACCATGAATTTTAATGAAAAATTCAAGTAGCCTACTTTTTACGAAACCAAACAGAGTCAGTGTTATGTTAAACATAAATTAGCCACCAGATGGCAGAGATATGATATATGTTTAGAGAAGCAGTTCTTAGCTATTATGCGGCAGACAAGTGGAACATTAGATCATGATTTTAGATTTAATCACCATTTTTGATTGTGTTTGTTTATTGTAATTTTATGTTGTATGTAAAGCACTTTGAATTGTCTTTGACCTGAAAAGCACTATATAAATAAACTTGCCTTGCCTTAAAACATGAATATGAGCATCTGTGCTCTTATTTTTGCAGTAAATATTTGTTACAAAAAAGGAGTGCTATTTACCACACAGGAAGTTTTATAAGACAGGTATGCTAATAATTAATATGAAACTAATGCACATGCACACAAAATGTCTATAAATATTGATATATCTAAATGTTTAAAAAGCTAAATAGCAGCTCAACACAAACCAGCTCATTAAAAGAAACTTACTGACAGCAGAACTCAGCAGTTTTAACATAACAAATAACTACAGTAAAGTTGATTTATAAAATATAGTATAAAGTAAAAACATCAACATCTAATTTCTGTAGAATGGTAACTACTGATTCAAAGGGAAATTCTGCCTCTCAGAAAAATTGCCACTTATCAATTAATCGATCATCGGTTGATAAGATGAAACAACCATTGATTAATGAATTACTTAATAACTTGCATCCTTAGTCGATACAGAGCTCACAAAGTTTGTGCAGTGAGCTCTAGCCAGGCGATTGTAAATAACAACAGGCACGAAATTGATCATTGTCTATATTTGTGTAGGCAGGGAAGGGCCAACAAACTCAAGATCATACATCATTTTAAAAATTAAAAAAAATATATGCAATTGCAGTCTCCAGACTTTTCCAAATAACTTTGTGTCATGACAACCAGAAGTATTATAATCATTAGGCACAATGCAGCACATCCACTACTGACAGGCCACACGCTACTGACAGACCAGTCTGTCAGACCACGTGCAGCGGCTGAAGCTCTACATCAACACTTGAACTTGAACATTTTAAAAGCTATTATTTTAGGCACAAACTTTATTCTTATCACAAGTGTCTCCAATTGCCAACACTATTTTTTTATTATCCAAGATCAATGAGAAAGCATCAAGTAAACAATGGGCTTGTAAGCATAAAATCCAATAAAGATTTTTTTTTTCATTCACTGAAGAGAACATTTAGTCGAAAACTAGGAATCAACCTGAACCAGGATTACAGACAGGAGCTGCACATTTTTCCAAAATATGAGGTTATATTTCCAGAGAGTTCAAACCCACAAAGTTCGCTTCATAAAAAAGAGCAGCTGTACTCACTGCTGGAAGCTCATCTTATGGACCCGCTGCTCGGCAGATTCTGGTCCACAAGGTCCTGCTCAGCGGAACGCAGTAAAACAACTATGCTTTAGCTGTGTGGGGGATAGCAGGCTGCTACCGCTCGTCGTTCACCAAGAAGCTAACTTTTCACGTACTTGGTTTTATATGGGGAAACGAACTGCGCATGTGCAAACACACCGGTAAAGGCAGAGCAGCTCCGTGTCTTCGGAGGGGGAATGGCCTGGACCGTGCAGCTTATCTGCCTGGCCAGCAGGAGGCAGTATTCAGTCATTTTTATTGAACTGTATGAAAATCACCAAAGCCCATCACTTTCAAAACTATAGTACAGGCTATGAAACATGATATTTCGACAAAAGAAATATATATATAACGATTTGATACAAATATATGTATTGTTGCACCCCTAGTATTAATGTATATACAATGTAAAGTATTTATATTTCAGTTGAAAATTGTCATTGATTTATGAATTTCTTCTTTTATACACTTTCTAGAAAAAATGCACATAGACCAGTTTTATTTTGTTTTGTTTTTTTAAATGAACTTCATCTCTGATGAATGAATTACTTCCACTTCATACATATCATTACTTGGTCATGAAATAACAGAACAGAACAGAACAGAACATATCCCCTGAAAAGGGTTTGAGATATTGTCTACTTACCATCAAAATATGAAAAAATGCCTTAAAGATTCCCTTTCTATCAGAATTTCCTTTAACCCTTGAGCATTCTAGTGCATCACTGGCAGGACACTTTGGGTTTATCTGCAAGACCATATAATGCCAGCCGGTTAGAATATCAAGTAAAATCGTTTTCCAGAAATGTTAAGCTAAAACGCAATGACACTTTGCTGTGCCTCAACCAAATATACGCTCAACAATTTAAGTTTCTCCTCAAGTTAACCTGTACTTTTAAAAACTTGGGACCCTTAAAGAACAAGCTGACTGTGTATTGTTGTACAGTCTGCTAAGGTCCAATCTGACAAAATAGATGAGCATCCATGCAGTGAACTGCACAGCACACATGTTTGCTGCACTGTGCAGTACTAGAGTTCTTTCCCCAGGCAATGGCCCCATCAGGCCAGACAAGACGGCTGGGTGTTAAAGTGTGAGCCGGGTACACAGAGTAACAACACGGCCATCTGCACTGGGAATGCACACATCCATCTTACTAAGGACAACCAGTCTGAGAACTGATAAAGGGGCGAGAAAGTAACAGAAAAGGAAGCAGTTGGGGACTAAACAGAAGTAAAAAGTAAATCCTTTTGCAAATGAATATGCAAATGAGCTGCAAGGTACCAGATTAATGAAAAGTCAGTAAAAAGGGCAAGCTTGTTTAAAAAAAAATCTAATCTGGTAGTCATTAACAGAAAAAAACATTTTGGTTTTACCAACTATTGTGGGTCAAAGCATGTAGTCACTTTACTACAATTCAGCAAATCTCATGAGAATAGAATCAGAGCTCAACAGTGTTTTCAATCTTAATATTCATCATTCATTAGTGCAATTAGAAAACAGAACACCATTCTTTTTTTATTAAGCATGACATCACTTGAGAGGACAGCAGTAACTCTCAGTTCCCACCGTCATCCCTGCTTCATAGCCATCTGGACTTGACTCAAACGACTGCCGTCAGCAATCTGGGGTCAGTGATATCATCTCGCATTCTCCATTTGTTTTTATTTTTAGACCATTTCCTCATCCCTGTATAATCAGTGTATATGGTCCCACTGATACAGCAGTCTTTTACTCTCCTTCTCTCTCTGACTCCATATTACCTTATCACACTGAGAGCTTTTAGCTATGCTTCCAGCTATTAGCTTCAGACAGTGGGTAGCTACCAGGCTGGAACAGAAAAGGTAGGAAAAGTGGCCTCCTGGTGGCTCTGGATGATGTCAGCTGTGAAAAGGTCTTTTTATAACACCACCTGTCCATCTTGTCTCCAAGGAGGCACAGTACAGGTCTCAAGGCACATGGAGTCTGAATTTTAAAAAATGACCTTCGGGCTGTTTTGTTTTTTTTTTCTATCTTTTTTTAAATGTAGAAACATAAAAATAAACATGATATTCATCTGTTTCATTTATTCTTTGAAAGGAAAGGAAGGAGAAGAAAGGAAAGGGTTTTAAGCCTTCTATAGCACCCAATATGTGTCCTTGAGAAAAGCACTGATATGTTCAATACCTTACGATGCACAACTGTTGCAATACTGGATGCCTGCTATGTTCTATAACCGAACTTTTTATTCCAAATGTTTGTTGCACAAGAAATTTTGGAGTAAAACTATAAAAAGGAGATTTTATCATACATGTACCACGCAGCAGCTACCACTCTGATAGCTCTGAAGTCATATCAGATTAAAAATCCATCTCATACCATTCCCAAAATTATATCACAGCAAGAGAGCAGAACTGGTATATGCCTATTATTTACAGAAGACTCTGCGGAGCGACGGAAACTGTTTCATGGCTGCATCCAAAGCAGAATAGCTGATTTACAGTAACCCCTCACTGAGAATAATTGTTCAGCAGCTTACTGAGGTGTTTGAGCTGGTCAAAGTGCCCCGCATGATGCGTTATTGACAGTTGGTCAGGTTCCTACCCTCCGCAGGAGACTTCCAAACAAACAGCTACTGGATACGCCGAGGCAATCTCCACATCAATATCAATCAATTATTCACATATTGGTGCTGGCTTGCAAAAAGCAGCTTCACAAGTGCTAGACTTGCATGCATTTTGTAAGAGGTGAACGTAGATTGCCCAGCGATTACCCAGTTGCAGCCAGCTAAATCTCACACCGACACAGTGTGTCACAGAGCTGCAATTAAGTGGGCCAATTGTTCTTATTGTCTCCACTGCAGCAGTTAAGTAGTTTTAGAAGAATACATCAGGTGCAACAGTTCTATATTTGAAGTAAGATGTTGGAAAAGCCAGTTTCATTCAATTTGAATTGGATTCCAACAACAGACGTGAGGTCAACAGTTAACCTAAGTTTTTTTTTCAAGTGTTTAACAAGAGGGGATATATTTTTGTGTGGGTGTCTGAGTTATAGAACTTGATGGACAGGAAGATGAGGCAGTTGCAAAAGTACTATAGTTACACAAGCAGTTGTGCCTAGTGGCTACTTGAGGGGGATCTAGTTTATTATTCCTTGTTTAGTCAGCCTCTCTGGACTTATCCTTGAAGTGCTTCATATGAAGTGTAAAGTAAAGCAGTATGACAGTGTTTAAAATGAGCTCTGCTTTAGTACATACCATCACACACTTTCCTTACCCTCATGTTACAGAGAAATATTAAAACTGTGCCCCAAGGTCAACGGCAACAGCCCTCATTCTACCCATCACTGCACCCTCGCTGCACAACTATAAGAGGTTCTTTCTTGAACCACTCCAATATCATTAAGTTATTAGTTGATTTCAGCGGATTTAATCAGCATAGTAATTCCTCTCCATGGAAAGATAAGTCTCTCTCAAGAGCAGTTAGTCGGTCCACTATGCCTACTGATTAGACACAAGCCCCCAAAATAATTCATCACAAAACTGCAAAAAATAATTGATCAAAAGTGCTTCTCACAAAGCCTGCTCAGGACCTTTGCTCCTTAATAATTAAACTCTGCAATTAGGCATCTTACCATGCGCTCAGTGTGAGGCTCCATGTAATATTCATAACCATACATAATTATGCAATATATTCACTGAAATAAGAGGCCATATATCCAAGGCGGGGCTGTCAAGAGGCAAGACATTTTTATTTGGTTTATAACAGTGTTTCGTCTCATAGAAGAGCAGCTGGCCTCTGGAGACAGGCGAGAGCGAGGGCGTCTGGTCCATAACAGTCTGAGGCTGTGTTCTGTGACACTGGAAAAGAGAGACACGAGGGTTAGAGAAAGCAAATGAGAAGACAAGCGTTAGGTGGTAAGGCTCTTACCACGGGAGCTAGTAACATCAAAGCATTTGTACTGGACACAACAAAGATGCACCTTGGTGGGACACTGACCACAGTCACCACCGGATGAAGAAGGAGAGAAGAGGCATTAAATTAAAATGGAGCCTAAACAGGGCACTGTCACAGGATGCACTGGATGATGAATTATGCATAGTGCTCAACACAGCATGGTAAAAAAGAAAAAAAAAAAAGAAATGTAAGAAAATAGTCCTGATGGTGCCTGGAGCAAATATGCAGCAGCGGCAGTCTATGGTGGACACAATGTGGACAAGGTTGCCTTTCATCTCGAGGCACAGTTCAAAGCTATGAGCTGCGCACAGAACAAACCGGCAATGAAAGCTAATGTGTGACTGGGCAGTGGTGCACTTCATCTGTCGTCTCAAGTGCAGCTGAGATCACACACAGATGCCTCTTTCACATCAAAATGCTTGATTTTCAACACACGGCCCTTGGAACTTATTATTTCTACCGTGGAAAAAAGACTTATTGCATCTGGGGGCTGCTGACTGCTGAAGGCCTCTTATGACACGCGTATGATGAATAAGAAGAAAAGCATGCATTTTCCACCAACTTTACTGTAGTTAACAAAGGCCGTCACTGATGAATACCATTCTTCTTCGCTTGGATAAAGTCTCTGCAAAGCAGGAAAATGGCATAAAAGGAAGTGCAGCAGACTAACAAGCAGAGAGCTTGTCATTAATAGTGTCATAGTTATCATTTAAAGTTATTTCAATGTATGTGAATGAAACACATGTCAATCAAAAAGGGTAAAGTCATTTTTTCAAGGACTGTTTCCTTTTTCTTAAAACTTTATTTTCAACAACACCAGTGTGATTAAACTGTCATATGCTCCGTGAAGCAATGGCTTTTTTGGATGTGACACAGTTTTATTGTCAGTATAATACAGATGTGATTAACATAAATAAGAGTTAAAGTCAAAGAGGCGTAAAGGTCGTCACTCAGGACTACTCACAGGTCCACGGGGTGATTTACAACAACTTAATTTGACTGTGAGGAGTAATTTATCTGTGACAGAGCAAGCAGAGGAACTCTCTGCATGTCGCGCACGCATGCAGGCAACAATATGCCATGACTGCACACATCTCACATCTACCCAATCAGTCAAGATGCTTTACAACTTCTGTCGGAGGTCTTAACAGTTCTCATAAATTATAAGGCCATTGTACATGGTGCCAATAACTTTTGAAGGAGAATCTCAGCCTGAACCCGGTAGTATCTCTTGCTTCTACAGAGCACAAGATGGGATACCCCTCAGGAAAAGCACATATTAAAAAGGTAGAAAGAAAAGCTATGATGGTAGATTTAGCTTTAGACAAAACATTCACACTCAGCTGAAAATTTCTTTTCAAGAATAAAATCTGCCCCAGATTATCATGCAAAGCAGGTGGCTGGGATGTTTGATTTTGTCACTGATAAGTTGCATTTCCTTTCACATCCCACTTCCCTCCACCGAGGCTCCGTGACTCCAGTTATGCTTTGCACCTGTGTCATCTGCAGATCCGCTGTGACAGTTGGAGAATATGAGGCATGAATGATGCGGAACCATTCATAGGAAACAACAATATAACCTGATAGGGACAGAAAAATGAGTGTGCAGGCTTCAAGTCGGCAAGCTATAATGTGCTGTTATTTATTTCAAATGCCCCCTGCAGTGCCCACTGATGTTCTGCAGGGAAATCATAGCCAGTAGCAGAGTGTGAGTGTCTGTATCTTAACCTTTAGTACCGTCAGTACTGTCAGTATGAAGATAATTGAAACAAACTACATGTATGTACTCAGAAATACCGAGCAGCAGTATAAAAAACACTGAATACAAACTGTCTGTTGGATGACTGACCACATGTGAGCTTTCATGTTCGTGTATGTCTCTGCTTTCTTTATAGTATGGACATAGTATGTGAGCTGGGAAGGGAGCCTGCTGGTAGCGCGGGTTGCAGTGATTTTCCTGGTGTCACCCCGACCGAGTGAAACTCAGATTGAAGGGCAGATAGCGATAACCACCTGCTGGGATTCACATCCCGTTTCATTTAACCACCTTTGGAATTCTCACGAGGGACAATCAGAGATGCTGGGAAACCACTGAATAGCTCCCCCAAAACCAAAGCCTGTGTTTTTGTCAGCAATTAGAATAAAATTGCCCGAGCCTACTGAAAGGCACAGTTCCTGATGAGGGAGAATGTTGAGTTTCCATCAGTGCAATACTGTGGTTTTTAACACGCTGTTTTCTTTTCAGATGTGCTCGATTCTAGATCACTTAAAGCAAGGCCATGAAAATAGAAAATCATAGAGGGAAAATGTGTTTTCACCGTAACAACGTACATATCTCCCTTACTCTCTCTGAGTGGTTCCATATTGCAAACAACATGGAAAATATAAACAACGTTGAACAATCCCAGGCTCTCAGCATGGCACACCTTCATGTGCAGGTGCCTTTAGTACTTAGAATAAGTCATCAGAGATTGGGGGAGGCAGAAAAAAAGTCCCCCTCAGCCAGATGGCCTCCATCAAGCATAGAGTAAAGCTCTCCCAGATGTTTAGAGGTAGTTGTGGATCCTCACATGCAATGTGAGGGAGGGACTGGTAATGCATAGTGTTTTAGTGGTCTCTTTATTGGTGCATTAGGTGCTGTGGAGGGGAACGCAGGGGCCGCTACTGGAGCTCCTGGCGAGCTGCTACTTGGCTTTCTCCTTTGATGGGCCTACCCTTGAAAAATCGGGACACCCATGACCATATTCTGCCGAGCCTATGCGACACCTCCCTTCCTTTAGCCTCCTGGACAACATAAATCAGTTTTTCATATCATCATCTCGTCATATTCCATGCATATACAGCTCTAATCAGTAAATCTGTCAGCTTTCTCGCCTCTCAGTGATATATCAGATACGGAATACTCTTTCACTTGGGCAGTAAATCTCTGACAAGGCCTATGTTTCTTAAAATCCAAAGACAGGGTTCCATGAAGTGAAGAATCGCACTTGAAAAGACACACCAAAACTGGAGTACCAGTTCAGTCGGGGGTCTGTACTGAAAGCTTCAGTGCATTCCAATATGTCATCTTTCATCTTACCACTAAAGCAGTGGCCTAGACAGGAAGCCAGAATAAATTTCCCCAGTTCATTGTCTCTGCTGAGGACTCGCAGAACATCTCAGTCTGATTAATGGCTGTACACTATCTAATGAACAGTAATTGAATGGTATAATGCAGCAGGTCCTTAAAAGCCCAGAGGAGTCGTCTTCCTCTGCCTAGCTCTTTGGAAAAGCAAGGTGGTGACATTGTCTAGAGTTGATTATAGTTGACCTTGCATGGGGAGACTGAGGCCTTTGTAATGGCTAACCTAAGCTTTGGGGAAAAAGCAGCATGGAAAAACAGATGAAAAGCAAATGAAATGGAATTGCATTGGAAAAGCAAAGGGATGGATCAATGCCTTGCTCAATAATGATTCGATTCTTTATCAAAAAATTCTTAAGCAGAGGAAGACAATTGATCAAATATCTCAAAAGCAGATGTATTGGCATTTCTAACAATATTAATTAAGAAAAAATGCTTCGGTGACTGGTTGATAAATCAGCCGATATTGTTAAATCAAAACAAATGATAGTTGTAAACCCAATGCCATAGCAGTGAGTACAAATCTACCCTTGTCCACATTTCCTCAAAGTGTATGACATCCAGTACAAAGACGGACCGCGTCGTCAAGAAATCAATCAGCTCCTTAACAAAGTACACTCTAAAGGCAACCTTCACCAAGCCCAACAGAAGTCAGTCAGGTGATTATAAGATAAATGTGCATCAAGCTCCCGCCCGTCATCCGTCGTTCTCTGCCACCGACACAGCCTGCTTTTGCTCTCGGCGGACATCTCCACTTGGCAGAGATGCTGAATCTCGTTATTCTTTATTTGGCCTGGACCACACAGGTCAATATCCCACGCACGCCTCCACCTCACCGGTGCACTGTCTGTAAATGCATTTAAATTCATTGCAATAAATCATTTAAAGCATCAAGCTGAAAATGTAATCATGTAATTGAATTTGGCCATCAATATCCACCATATACATGAACGTATGCGGTGTACGTGTTTCACAACTGTATACGAGCGCTGGAGCGGGAGGAAATCTGTCTGAACTTAGCTGAAAGTATGAATCATAGCGGTGCAGTTATCCCTCATTATTATTCACAGCCCTCTAAATGATGGGGTTGCTGACGACGAGACAGCGGAAGTCTGTTTGGCCTCAAAGGGAAAAGAGGGGAGTATGCATGAAAGATGATTACGCTTTAAGTTAGGTTAAGTCTCACCTCCAGAACTATTATTTCCGGTCTGACAGCGACTTTAAGTTTAATCCCTGATAAAACATGAATGAACCTTTAAAAATAAAAAAGCAAATTTTTTGGTTAAGTGGAGCACGCTCTGGTGAATAGTGCTGACAAGATTCAGGTCATTTTTGCTTTAAACAAATTCCTCATGCTTTAAGATGTGCTTAGGGAACAAAGCTTTCAAGTGAATTTCAGCAAGATGCCCACCTTTTTTCCTCTTGGCATCTCTACTAGAACCAGATTTAAAAAAATAAAAACATGTCCAGGTGGGGGTTTTTTTTGTTTGTTTTAAAGCTGAGTCTGTAGAAGTACTATTATCATTATTATTATTTTCTATTTCCTAATGATCATTCTCTGCCTTCCAAAGCCAATCTGAATCAGCAACAGTATGACTAAAAGCAATAAGTAATGAATTAAGCTATCGATGAGGTCTTTAGCCAGGGTCATAACTGGCCCCTAGAAGTAATAATTATCCCAATGAGAATATCTGTATTGCAAAAGTGCAAACGGCAGCAAAATCATCACCACACCAAAACATTTCCCTGTGGTGTAATTGCCATTGCTTGAAATTATAGTTTTCATTAAAACCAAATGTTCAAGGTTATTGATTGCTTAAATAAGACTCAATATCTTCTCATTTCAAAGCTGAATGAAATTGCATGGAATAGTAATATCATCCAACTATTGAGCACGTTCATCACAGTTATACAGCTTCATATTGCTGTCCCTTGAGGATTATTAGAGCAAAATAAGTGTATTTAAATGAGTGTAATTTCTGGGAACCAGAGATCCGTGCAAGAACATCTGTACACACAGCGCAGCCCTACTTCATCACCATGAACATGCACAATAACCTGAATAAAGGACAAAAATCTAATACGCATACTGTCATGGGGTTCCTATGTAGCCACGACCCCTTGTATTTATATATTTACATGTAACACAGCTAAGCTCTCAACATGCATCCAGTATAACATTTACCTAATGCTCAGGTATGTTCAACCTTCGATTTGCTGTACCAGGACTATGGATATACAGTCATCCTGGAGAAAGGATGTGCTGGTAACTATAGGTGACAGAAAACAGACCAGACACACATTAGACAAAAATATCATTCTTGGAAAGAGGTCCATGTGATGCCCTTACAATTATGCAAGTTGTGATTACCGTAATTGTTGTCCATTTCTGTGACCTAAACCAGAGCAATATGAGAAAAAATGACATGTTTATGAAGCAGAAATGAATTGAATGTGATTCAAAACTGCAAGAAACTCATTATAAGACTTGATGAGGACTTTTCTAGACATGTGAACCATGTAGGGAGGCTATTCGGCTTGCAGAGCAACTCCCATTTTCATGCTCCTCTTCAACTATCTTGGCCTCAACCTGCCGGAAGGGATAGGATCCCCCAGTGGCGCACAGTGTGCTCTACTACTTTATTGATTTTGTGATATTTATATATTTATGTAGCTCATTCTACTGAGCATTCACAAACCTTATTGTGAACATAAAACTGCATTACACTGTACAAGCATATTCTCAATTCTGTTTGAAGCTGAAAAACACAGTAAGGTAAAGTT
>JAVQJG010255874.1:0-11499 GCA_036024015.1 Craterocephalus amniculus | reverse complement strand
CACTCAGAGGAGAACAGTTGCTATGTTTAGTAGCTAAATTATACTCTGCACCATAATGGTGCGTTCAGACCAAAAGCAGCAAGAAGCTCTCGCTGCTCAAAGTTGGACGCTGGATGCTCGTAAATCAGACACTTGACATTTTAGATCAAAACGGTCTAGACGCTCCAAACGCTCTCGATGCTCCTCAGCAGGACCCGGATGTTTTCTTTTTTTTCTCTCTCTCTACAATGGCGGATGTAATGCTCGGCTTGATTTATTTGCTCCACACGGTCCTTTTTGCCTTTTTGTCTGTCCTCCATTTCTGTCTTTTGTTAAGTAATGAGAACAGCTTCCCGATGTTACTTCGTAGCATATCTGCAAAAGCTAAAGCTAAGCTGCGCTGATTGGTTGACGCTCCTCGTCAAGCAGCGAAAGTTCAGATTTTCCAACTCGAGCAGCCACTGCTCTCGCTGCTCTCGCCGCGCGTCAAGAGCAGCCGGCGCTCAAACGCCCAAAACGCGCTGCTCCAGACGCTCAAAACGCGCTGCTCAACTGCTCGCCGCGCCTTGATGTGCATTTGCATAGACTTTACATGTAAACCTGACGCTCCTGACGCTCTCAACGCTTTTGGTCTGAACGCACCATAAGACCAGCTTTTACCTTAAACATTTGAAGTACATACCAGACTATCAGCTGGTTTGAGTGGCCATCATTTAAAGTACTCTGCTTGCCATTTAAAACCTTTAAAAACAGAAGGGGTTCTGAGGACCTCATTACAGGAACATTTCCATCTTCTGGCACTCAGGACTAAATACCTGATTCAGTTTAGTCACAGACACACAGACACACACACACACACACACACACACACAAACACACATCTGCTTTAAGCCTCTTAGGTTTGTCCACCTATATGCACAGTTGTATCTTCGGTATTGTGAGGAAAGTATTTCCATAAGTGCTTTGGGTCTTGATAGTCGCGGGACGGTTTGGAGCAGCCAAGTAAAAGTTTCATTTGGCTGTATCTCCAGGATTGATCCATATCATCGCCTTCTATCAAAATATTGAAATATTTATGAACATATCATATATTTTTGGAGGCACTGACATTATTTTCTTCTGCCTTGCATTTTTCAGTAAAAAGTTTTACCTTCATTGCAGAAATTTTGCGTTCAGTCATTTGAAGGGAACAATGTGTACTGATCACTGTGTGCACCTATACGTATGTCATGACGATGACTTTTAGAGACTTCTAGTGAAATTCTGTTTTTCTGTTTTTATCATTAATGAAATGACTATTTATTGAGAGATAATGCTGAAATGTATCTTAGTGGAACGGTAAGAGCTGTTTGAAGTCGGTCAGTGCTTTCTTTCAAATCTCTTTTAGCATAGAAACCATTGGGTTGTCATTCGGTTCGGTGCAATAGGTGAAAGCATTCAATGGTTTTTATGAAGTCAGGTTTTTTCTAGGGATTGTTCACATGAACCTAAAAAGTAAGTTTTACCACCTTCTACGATTGAAAACGTTGAGAGATTATCTTTTTCCCTTATGAAGTCTTCTTTGTATCAATCATTGACTCATGGCATTTGACCTGAAAAGCCTTTTGGACAACTTGACAACACCAGAAACAACTGAGTGATGATGTCCTCAAAACAGTAGGTATTTTTTATTCTGTTAATGGCCCAGAATTTGCCATTTCATAAGGCTTTGAAAAGCACTGGAACGAAAGAAAACAAATCATGCATGGTATGTTTTTGTACAGATGTGGTTGAAACCTTATATGTGTTTTGCTATGGATTAGCACCACATTCTCATTTGAGAGTCATTCTTCTGTGACTTTGTTATGTCAGTTCAGGAAATAAAGAGGAATTTAGTTGGTTGGAGTCTTTTGACACTTTCAACAATGTCCCATATGTACCCCGCAGCATGACTCACAGAAATACCTTATTGTTTGTTGACAAATCGCAAATGAGAGCATCAACATCAACTTTCAGTCCAAAAATGTGTCAAAACAGACTTCTAGTACAACATGAGCCTGATATTCCTGGTCTACGCTAACATTAAACAAAAATGGATTTTAAAATCATAGGAAGCCAAAAGTAGGACATTATATTTCACTCATTTAGAAGCATGGCTACCTAAAGACAAAGCTAAAGGTGACTGTTCTCGTCTTTTCCTTCTAATATGAACAGCAAATCGGCTATTTTTCCTTCCGAGCACTGTTCTTCTTCTCGTCTTCTTCTAACTTCTCTGCAGCACTCGGTGTGTGTTTGTGGGTGAGCATGTTACCCCCCACAACCCCTCCTCTCCTCTCAGCCCTTACATGCCAAATGCCACATTCTGAGAATAGGTGTGAAGTACGAAAAAGTGTGTGCGCGCTTGTTTGTCCGTGTGATTCTGGGAAGTTTCATCTGAGACCCAACTGACCTCAACTTTGAATAACATGGATGTTAAATGACCTTTGCTGTGTAATGACTGATGTTGTGCAACGGGTGTGTAATCTAATATATATTCATTTATCTTTGTATATCCAAATCCTTGCACACTATGTTCCCGGGATTATCATTAATAAAATCTTAAGATGTTTATAAAGGTAAGATAAGTTAGAGTTACTCTAGCAAGTAGATACTGATTACACCATATTAGATGCCACTAATTAAGTCCATAAATTCCTTATAAAAGATGTAGAAAAGAAGCAAATCTCACATAACTCATTAATTACAGTACTTGACATTTTGTAAAAATGAATATTTTGGGGAAATACAGTAGTTACATTCTTAAAATCATGAGTCTTGTGAAACTGAATCATGATTTTGAATTTTGTGACACAAAGTTGGCTCATTTGGGACTCGGTCTACCCTTTTATGGGGGTGGATCCACAATTCAAACCCCTTGTAAGTTTTAAACAATTTCCATTGATCATTTAAAGCCATTACTAACTGCCTTGTTATCTCTGCTTATGAGCTTTGCTCTGACAAATGGATGAGCGCTGTATTCTCTTGTATGGTTGCTATCGTACCTCTATAATGTTCACGCAAACTCAGATATAGCAGCCTTGTTGATCCAGAGAAAAAAATGTTGCAGTTTCTCAATAATCATTTGAAAAAAAAAAAAGCTCTGTAGATGCAGAGTGCAGGTGATCTAAAAATGCTAATCCATTCAAATCATCCCAATTATCCAGTCTTTGCAGAAGTTAAAGTTCCAGGGTTGGGGTTAAAAGTGATATAAATGTGTAAATATATAGCTATTGAGTCACAAAAAATGGACATGCACATACAGTTTTATGGGTCATAGATCCCATTAAGCCTTCAGGCCAAGGATACGTTTTATATAGGGGGAAAGCTTAAGTTGTGCTGAATGCTGATATATCAGCACATGTCTCAATTTTTGGCCCAAGCAGCTAGTTTTTAACCTTATTGAGTTAGTAAAAGTGGGACGGTACCGTATAGAATTGTATGAACTTATTCCTGCTGTTTGATATTTTGTTCAGCGTCATTTGACTTTGGATACTGATGATATCATCTTCTTTGGCTTTGTTTTACTGATCAGGACCAACATTTGATCTTAAATGGTGGTACATACCTGAACAATAGATGATCAAACAAAGAATTAACATGGAATCTTAGATCAAACTGCATCACTGTTTGGCTCACTAAATGAAATGAAGAGGTGATAGGGTCATATTTTTCATATTTTCCTTATTAAATGTCACACTAATCTTACCACTAAGTACACAGGAGCAAAATGTGTTGGATCTGATGTCAGGTGCAGGCCAGATTTGCTGGCACAGATGAGCTGAGCAACATGAGATAAAGAGAACTCAGTTGTGTTTCTGACAGCATCTTCCTCCTTGTCATGTCCTGAAAATGTTTACTCCTCCCTTGTAGTTGACTGGAGCTTCCTAACTTTTGCTCATGGTGCTATTAAATTTCCATAAGGTACGACTTCACGTACAGTACTGTGTGTGTTTCTGTGTGTGTGTTTATTACATTTATTCACCAGATGCTTTACATACAGTGGTAACAGAACTGAATGACTTTGGAACAAGCTTTATTAAAAGTTGATCTGCTGGCAACTCTCATGATAAACCCGCAGAGCTTGTTCCATATATCCAGAGACGTGGTTAACAGAGATCCTCATGCATTCTTTAATCATGTGATCCATACAGACAAATATCTACTGTATAATTTAAGTTGTTGAAGTTCAAGTTCCCCATTTTAAACAAATACTTTTTTTATTTTTATTATTTATTATTAATGTGTTCGCAGCATCCCAGTTGCCAGAGAAGAATGTGGATGATGACATTATTTACAACACAACTTACTTCAATATTAAATGGGACAGATCTTGTGAAAATAAAGGGCAAACTTTTGACATGAAGGGTAGAGAGTTAGGTGACTCAGCATCGTTTACTGTTAGAGTTAATAGAAGCCTAACAATACTCAGTAGAGCAACATGTCATGTTAACCCTTTATCTGTCCTTTATAACGGCTGGAAAAAAATGCAGGTACAGTATGGTGATCTGTTATGAAAAAATAAAACAGAACAAGGATGGGCTTTGTCAAACTGGTGCTCAAAAATTGGTACCGAATATACACAAAACAAGAAGTGTACCAGACCCCCTGTTAAAGCCCCATTAACTTCCAGTCAATTAGACATTTCAAATAAGACGTGTCATCATTCATTGTGGTGACTGATCCTCTGGCTTGTTCAAAGACAGTCTGTAAATGTCACTACAACAGAAAAAAAGATTTATGATTCTGTAACCACTGTAACACCCTTAACATGACAGTTGCATGTAAAATATTGTAGTCTGTTACAATATGAACTAAGCTGACCAATATAAACAATACAAAACTAACATATTGATTGTTTATTTTTGATTATGATAAACATAGCACCACAAACTTGGTGTGCTCTGGGCACCCCGTTGGCTCGCAGCAGCCCTGCATGAGCATTGTGTTTTACAGCAATTCTTCATTAACTTTGGGTAAGTCCAGGGCTTAAGGGGTTCTGCTGCTTCTCATGCTTCTGAAGCTGATACCAAGACATATTTATTGGCGTTCATATATAGCCTACTGTAAAAACACAATTAATTGTTTGCAAGTACAATAAAGTGGAATAGCTTTGGTTTTATCTGTTAGAACAATTGCATGCATTTTGGACAGATATAATCAAAAACCATCTCAATATTTCCAGTTTTTTATATAGGCTACTTTGTCATTCTTTTTCTTCCCCCTCAAACTTTTTCATCTGAATAAAATGTCATTTTCATGTTTTAACAATGTATTAATTGGAAAAATCTGCCTTTTTTCTTTATTTTTTCAGTCTCTTTTGCTTTTGCTTGATGTATCTGAGCTAAAAACGAGGGCGACTGCCATTATTTGGGTAAACAGTCATGACAAGCACACCCGATGACACATTCGAATCTCTGGCCCCTTTTGGTTTTTGTCCCCCGCAGTTATTTGACACAGAAACAAAAAATGATGTCGCTATCAACACCTGACTCCATGCCAAAGTGTGTCAGGCGTGTTAATGAAAACCTAATACAAAACTGTCATCATTGGTCAAAAATCTCCTTGAGCATGTTTGTGTGAACACTCTCTATCGTTTGTCAGTTCTGATCATTATTACAGCAGATTCTTTCTTCAGTCTTTCAAACTTTTCTCAGCTTTGGTCAACAGCTCTCTTTCTCCCTCACCTTCATTTCTCTCCTTCCTTTTCCCTTTATTAATCTCTTCTCCTCCCTCTCTTGTCTGTCCAGGAGGGATTGTGTGTTTTCATTTCATTTTGGAGGGGGAAATGACAGCTTGGATATAATGCAGCTTTAAAGGAGTGTGTGTCGGTGTGTGTTTTGCAAATCGGGAAAAGATTTTTAGAATGTTTTCTAATAAATAAATAAAAAGTCAAGAGGAGCGATGCCAGATGGAGCTTGGATATTCGCAGATATAAACAATTAAATCATCACACACATGGTCCAGCCTCGACGTCTCCTGGTGCATTTTTTTTTGTTTGCTTAAAATCGCAATTATATTGTCACAGTGAAAAAGAGCAGATATAAGGCAGGGTGACTGTCATCAGACACTCCTTTATTTCCACTTGTAGCTATAGGATTTCTGGCCCTCAGTCCCCTGCCCTCTGTCTTCAACATGTGACATCCTCGTTCCGTTCTCTGCATGATATCATTTATGATGACAATCTTGTCAAATTATCTTAAGAGCATCCTTGAAAAATGGGGATAAATCACTACTAGAGGATTTTAGCCCCACAGTGCTCTGCCACATTTTTGGTCCTCGTTCACTTGATCCAGTCGTACTTGCAGGAAACAACAGGAAGCCCCTCTCACTAACGCAGGGTCTCCCTCGTGCTCTCACACTCACATAAATCACAAATGCACAGCAGGCTAATGAATCCAGTTTCACTATATGTCAGTCTTCCATGTTGCAACCTTTCTCTCTTAGTCAGGTTTTATTTATATCCCGGTGATTGTGCGATGCTTATCAGCTGCACCATAAAATCCAGCTATATTTGACGGTGGCAGTCTTGAGAGCCATGTGGAAATGTACACAGTGTTCACATATGTTGTGGGGGGAACTCACACAGGACCTCTCCTCCCAGGAATAAACATATCTGGATAAAATGGAGACCTGTTGCTTTAAGAGCACATGCATGGGCAAAAATGTCCATAATGATTCACAAGGTTAAATGTTTTAGCTACAGCCCAAAATCAGTCACACCAGAGAACCAGATTCACAAAATGTTTTTTTATCTACTTTTTTATTGGACAGGAAAAGAGCATATTAAAAACAGAAGTAAACTCCTAAATATGCCGGATTTAGCCAGAGGACAAATATTCATCTGTAGTATGGTCTGATGATTTTACAAAGCTCCCCTGAAAACTACAAAAAAAAAACAACAAAAAAATAAATTAATCTTAACTTTAGATTTATCATGACTGTGATTTTGATTGATCCATTTTTGATTAAGTCTAATTTATTTGGTGTTTTATGAAACCTCTAAAAACACAATCACACCATTACGACTGAATTAAAACAAATGTCAAACAATCGATCCCTTTATTCTAGATATATTCCTCATGTGGTAAAAGTCTGATTCGGTTCATGTGTTTTTTACAGCTGTTAAAATTTGAAACTTTGATTCCACAAAAGTGCAACTATTTCAACTCATCGTTGTTTAACTGAAAATATTTCGGCAGATCCAACTATGTTTTAGACCGGCGCACACACTCAAGCTTTGTATGGGGCCAAGGTCGCCTAGTGAGACAGAATTATAAAGCTGAGTGTCATCAGCATAATTATAATCAGATGTTTTTGTTGTTTCCATGATCCCAGCTACTGTAGAAGGAGCATGTATGCTGAACAGGGGTCCAAAAATGGAGCCTTGGAGAACTCCATATATCATCTTTGAGCAGATTTATAGTCCCCAAATGGTACTAAGTAGTCCCAGCCTGCCAATTAACGCTTCAAATCTATTGACAGTTGGACGTAGATGCTAAAGGATAAAAAGTGACGACAGAAATATATATAAGCTATACAGTACTAAGCTGCTGTAAATGTGTTGAGCATGTGTGTATTTGTGTTAATGGTGGGGCGATGTCAAGGTAAACACTGACCTTTATCTATCTGTATTTCCCTGGCCTCTGGCTTGACCCTTACGTCACCAGATAAGACAAAGTGTGCGCAGGAATGAACTCAGACCTGAATTTTTCTGGCCAGTCTTGTGTGTGTTTGTATAGCTACCAGTGCGTGCAAGCATGTATGTACAGAGATATATGGGTGTGGGTGAGCAGGGGTTAGGAGTGAGATAACAGTCTTTGCATGCAAGCTTTATATTGTACAGTGTTTGCACATACTGTATAGCTTATTGACTTCGATACTTTAAAACAAACAGCACCAAGTCAAGTCAAAAGTCAAGTCAAGCTTTCATCATCACAATTTCAGTATATTAAACCAGGATTGTATTTTCTATAATAAGGCAGCATGATCACATGACAGTTTGTAAAATATGCTCGTTATTAAAAGAAAAAATATGCACCAATCAAAACAAGTACACAGCGACTTTTTTCAGTTCTCTACGATGCCGCTGACGTTTGTTTCCATTCCAGCTGTAACACAACACAGATGTTAACAATTTAAAGATGCTGACAGTTTCCATAGTCATCCAGATTTTGCAAAAGTCTTATTTATTTAGGGAGCAGACATACTAATAATAAGCTAACTTTACAGGCATGTATTTCAGGCAACACTCAAACAATATGAGGCAATGTGAGATTTTGTTTGTTGATGAATGTCAGAAGTGCGAGCCATGCAGGCATAAAGGGAGGAAAGAGTAAGTATAAAATACAGAAGTTCAGTCTTACTTCATCCAGTGTCTGTCACCGATGCGCTTCTGTGCCTGTGGTACTCATGGGACCATTGTTTGTTTAATCAGAATGACATAATGCTAACTGTGACACAAAGGGACACTGTTATTTATTGTTCTTTGTGGGAATCCAAAATGGCATTGGGAAAGTCCAAAGGGGGGCCAAACTATTAACGCTAAATAACTTTCTTTTTGTTTGCAAAAACATTTTGCTGATACTCAGCGCTGACTCCAAAAAACATACTTTTGTACTATCATGTTCCTTTTACCACAGCATACCGTGTTACACTGTTTTAAGATGGGGAAATGCCAGTTTATTGTGTTACTATTAACTGGATGGCTTTAAAGAATATTGGCTGTGAAGTGGTGAAACCACAAAGGCTGTAATGAGCAGTTCTGTCAATCTAAGGCACAATAAACCCACAGTTTACCCGGCTATACCTGTATAAACAAACTCTTAGATGCTGAATTTTGAATATTTCCCATGAAATGTTTCACAAGATTTTTCTCTGAGGGTTTTGTCTGCATAACCCTGCTCTGAGCAAACATGTACATCATATTTATGAGTGTCTAAGGACCAGAAGAAATGCTCAGACTGGGGTTCAGACTCCTTTATTGTGCTGCGTGCAGCTGTGTTTCAGTGTGTGTTACCTTTCTAGGAATATCCTTCAAACCCAGCAGCTAACACTTTGACCCTTACAGTGAAAACAAACATCCTTGCCCTCTCTCGGGCAAATAATCATAAATTAGTTTTGGTGAGCCAAATGCAGAGCAACCAAAATGACACTATAGTCCATAGGAGTTTATTTTTGGGATAACCTGTAATTTGAGCCACTTGCCTGTATTTGTTTTTGACTACTAACTAGAATTTTTATGTTCAACATCAAAACAGCACACAAATAAAACCTTCAGGACACCGCTCGCTAATCCCATGTATAATGTGATAGTGTTATATATCAATAAAATTTCTAATTATTTAATTTGGTTTTACTTCACAAGAGCATGAACATAAACATAAAACAAAAGTGACACTGAATTGAAAATTGAACTATAAAAAAATTACTTTTTCTATCAATTTATCTTCATATTTATTCATTTCAGTTTTTATTTATTCATGTAAATATGTTACAACAGTACATCTTTATTATATCTCATTATATTCAGTTTAAGATGTTTTAACATGAATCAATGATATTGATATGTAGTAGTTTGTAGACCTATTACTTTGTTATATTTTCATAAGCATTTCTTTCAAGTATTATCATTCATGAGATGTGTTCATATTCTATTTTGTCCTTGCAAAACACATGAGATCATTCCTGCCAGCAAAAAGTCCTGCATAATATAAACAGAGGAGACTTTGGAAACCCTAGTAGACCAGGAAGATAAAATGTTGCTGACAAGGCATTTGAAATCAGCTGCAGATCCTGAACGGCGGTGAGATAGAGGCTCGGCCATCATAGCCGCAGACATACAGAGAGATGCACCGCGTGGCAGAATTTCATTTTTACTTGTGGACATCAGCTTAAGCTTGGATTGACACAAAATATTATCAACAGGAAACTTCTACAAAGAAAAAAAAGTACTTTGGTGTATTGTATGACCTTTCTTGCTGTAAAAATCAAAGCTTTAGTGGCCGAAGATATGGATCTGTGCATGTTCTTAAATGCGGTACATGTGGCACTAAATATTAGGTTTGTCACAGAGGAAAACAAACAGTGGATGTGCATCATAGCTGTTTGGTTCTTTGGAATTACAGAGCTTGCTGAAGCAGCTTTAAACAGAGGTAATCTTTGCTGGCCTTACCTACCTTGCCACAGTTATATAACTCTTCTGCCACACAGGGAGCGACATTACTTTAAAGGGATACTGTGTAACTTTTAGCCACTAGGGGGCTGAACCTGTAACTTGCCACAGGCCACATAATATTGTTGCAAAATTAAAGAGTTTCTCTATGTCTGGGCTCCACAGACACCATGTTCACCATGTTACTTTGTTCAGATTTGACCAACTTTGAAGAGACGGATCCACTCATGTAAAGTTGCATGTCTGGTTTCTGAACCCTCAGAGTGCTGACATGTGTCAAACACAGCACTGACCCCAGAAATCATCCATTATTTCTCACATTAGGCTGATAATGGGATCAAGAGTTTGATTTTGGGGGAAATAACAGGTTTAGGATCCTTAGTGGCAAAAAGTTCAACATTATCACATGTTTGTGATAACGGAGAACATCATTGTGACTTTTATTGTAAAGAAGCATCGCTGTATATGTAACCACTGTCTGCATTGTGTCGTGATTTTTCTGGATGAAGGCGGACACTCTTAGTATTTGAACGGACTTTGTTGTCTGCAAAAACAGTGATGAGACATACACTGGTCTGTCACGGTCACACTCGCCAGCCAGTCAGGACAGCTTTGTGGAAAAGAGTTTAGCACAGGTTAGCTTAGTATTTTAGCTAAGTAGCTAACTATCGTGTCATCACAAAACAATGAAATTTTAACTCATTCAGTTCCATGCTATGTGTTTGGCACGTTTATGAGTATAACATCACTTTGGTTGTGTTATTATTATATTCTTTTCACATTTTTAATACAGTTCTGTGCTCTGCGTGACCTACCATGGGCTCAATCCTCTCTTACTGGCGCTGAGGCAACGTCACAGCCAGTATATATAACCTGAGGAGAGCTGTGCCAACCAGTAGGTGTCCCTGATACATAGAATGCGGTTTGTAAAACAGCCAATCTGATTGCCTGTTCAGTGTTAAGTGGAATCAACTAAAGATAATTTAATCAACAACAGAAGATAATTAAATTGTGTTTGCGTTAGAAAAATGGCCCATCCTGTATAAACTACTCTCATCATGTATATCCTTTATTGTAATCATTTATGAGGCAGGTGATATCTGGACGAGTGGTAAAACAAGGACTTTTCGTTTTGAATGAGGCTGTGAAATACAGTATCAGACAGGTGTCAGCTGTGCGTGTGTGTGTGTGTGTTTGTGTGTGTGTGTGTTTGTGTTTGCATGTGTGTGCATGTGTGCGTGTGTGTGCGTGTTTGTGTGTGTGTGTGGGTGTGTGTGTGTGTGTGTGTGTGTGTGTGTGTGTGTGTGTGTGTGTGTGTGTGTGTGTGTGTG
>JAVQJG010255843.1:0-11437 GCA_036024015.1 Craterocephalus amniculus | reverse complement strand
AGAGAGGCACGGCTTCATGTTATAAATCAGAGAGAGGCACGGCTTCATGTTATAAATCAGAGAGAGGCACGGCTTCATGTTATAAATCAGAGAGGCTTCATGTTATAAATCAGAGAGGCTTCATGTTATAAATCAGAGAGAGGCTTCATGTTATAAATCAGAGAGAGGCTTCATGTGATAAATCAGAGAGAGATCTTTATCGATCATTAATCTGAGCCGGGCGTCTCTGCATCGTGTCTGGTTCAGATAATCAGATGTTCTTTAGCTGTGCTGATGGGCTTCAAGCTGTTAACGTCTCATCGGCCCAGACTGACCTGCTGCCTGCATCCCTCCGCCCTACATGCGATGCATCCCTCCACCCTTTACTGGAGTTTACTGCACTTTATGCACGTGCAGATTTGCATTTATGCTCATTTGCATAATAAAAAATTAAGAAGTTATTTAGGAAAAAGTTAAACTATGAAACACATGCTCAGGATGCAAGTTAAACTTATAAAACATTTTTAGATGCACCTGCTTTGTTTTTGACTTGAATAAAGTATTAAGGTTTTTTATTCATATTTAGTTTTTTTTCCCCCACAAAAAGTCGTGTGAAAATATCGTCGTTCTCATAGTTCCAATATCGCGTAACGTCTCTTCTCGTGAGTTGTGTATCGTCACACGCCTACTTATCCTGAGTTTTATCCAAATATAATCTAATTTATGTAAAATCATGTATTATTCATGATACAAATCGAATTGTGAGTTGGGAGTATCGTTACAGCCCTAATACTGACCTACACCTCGCACACCGCTACTAAACAGTTTAACCTCTCATTTTACCAGATTCTGTTTTCGTTCAGATTTTACAAAGGAAATCGGAAAATTTCTCAGATTGTGCAAATGAACAGGGTGTTTAATCATTTTGGTTGCAACTGTATATACATAGGTGTGTGTTTCCTGTGTGCGTGTTACTCAGAAAAGGTTAGGGATATTCAGCTGAAACTTATGGAACAAATTAAATGTCCCTGCTACTCTGGTATTATTTCATGAGTGGAGGGCATTGAAGTAGTGTAGTGTAGTAGTAATTCTTCCACTTTGGAGTTTTTTACAGGAAGGCTGACTGCAGCAGCTGCAGCCCAGCCTCAGAAATACCAATGTACCAATAATAATAATAATAATAATAATATGTCCCAATAACTCGCCCAGCATCAGATAAAAAATATCCCCAACTTTTTGTTTATTGTTTAAGCATTTATTGATTCATTTATTTATTTATTTATTAATTTCATGTTTTGATTAAACAAATGATGCATTTGATTAATGACTCCAAATGTCCCTTTTATCCTTCCGTAAATGTCCACCAGCCCCGGTAACCGCAGCGGGGACGGATCATCCCGGTAACCGTGGCGGGGACGGATCGCCCCGGTAACCGCGGCGGAGACGGATCGCCCCGGTAACCGCGGCGGGGACGGATGCCCCGGTAACCGCGGCGGGGACGGATCGCCCCGGTAACCGCAGCGGGGACGGATCATCCCGGTAACCCCGGTGGATGATAAGCCGCGGATCTTGCGGGGCTTAATGCTACACGTGCATTCACAGGCGCGTGCGTGCCACGTCTGTCCGGCGGAAGCAGAAAGTAGGGCGGAGGGAAGCGACACATGCGGTCAAACACAACAAAGTCACTACAGCTGCTGGAGATGGTGCGTTCAGGGACAGTTAGGTTCGGGCCGGCCCTGAAGGTGCATTCACGGCTCCGGCGGCTTGTCGGACCAGATCGGGTTTGTTTACGTCATTCTTTCTTTTTTAACTACTTAAACGGGGTTTTACCTCTTGGACCTTCTCACCGCGGCCCCGGTCACGAAGCTGGTTTTGTAGCTCGGCAGCACGGTCCAGTAGTAGCTCGGGTCCGACATGCTGGCGCTGACCGACGGACCGAACGAGGCAGAATAACCGGAACCTGGAGCTACAGCGGGGGGGTCATGTCAGCCCGGCGGGCCGTAACTAGGCCAGTACAACCGCGGAATCTCCGCTCAGCATCGGGACAACCGCAGCCCGGAGCCCCGGCGGGGGGGCCCGGTGGTTCCGGGGACAGCCATGTCCTCACGGTGCGTCATGGGCGGCGGGGGCAGCGCGAGACAGCCGTTTCTGTGGAGCGATCCAAACTTTCCAGCTACAGCTCCGCTCTGCACTGCGCAGCCGCGTCAGCACGCGCCGCGGGACTAACGAGGCGTTCAGGCACCGTTGGACATCCTGGATGACACAAAGCGGCTGAACTGTGGGATTTATGTGCCATTAACAGCTGTTTCCACCGCTAAAACAATGAAAAACGAGGCAAACTTTATTTTTTTTATCAAAGATTGAATATAAAAATAAAAACAAACGTGGGTGAGATTTAATTTGTTAATGGGTGCAGGTGTGACTGCGTATGAAGCAGCATCTCAGAGAGGCGGAGTCTATCAGATGGACAGAGGTCCACCAGTCTGAGAAACACTGGCTCCAAACATGGAGAAGATCAGAGAAGCAGGAGGAGTCTCTGTGTGCCAGGGACACGGTCTCTATGGAAACCAGTGATGGACTCAGGAAGATCCAGATGTTTCCCCTGAAACCCACACGTGCAGGTTAGACTCTGAGATGCAGAGAAGAAGACCTGGACCCAGACGGTTCTAAATATCACCTGGAACTACTTTCTACATCACATTCCTCATCAGCTCAGATTTCCATGAAATATTCATGAAATAGTCAGATATTCATCTGATACAACTTTTACGTTCTACTGGGAATAAAACACAACGTTTACGTTCTACTGGGAATAAAACACGATGTTTACGTTCTACTGGGAATAAAATACAACGTTAACGTTCTACTGGGAGTAAAACACAACGTTAACGTTCTACTGGGAATAAAACACGATGTTTACGTTCTACTGGGAGTAAAACACGATGTTTACGTTCTACTGGGAGTAAAACACGATGTTTACGTTCTACTGGGAATAAAATACGATACAGATGTGCAGTTGCATCCTTTATACTTTACATTTTTAGCTTTGGCGTGACCCTCTCTTTGCCAAAGGATTTAACTTCCATAATTTCCGGATTTCCTAGGGCAACACTCTTACTGGCAGATGGGAATTTAGAAGTTAAAATAATATCAGGTATGGCTCTTTTAACTGTGAAAACATCTCATTTCTGCATTTCATTGGACTCATTGCGGCCGTTCTGGGGATTTTTCCTAACCTTTTGTGTGACGTGAGCTGATAAATCTTCCTTTAAAGGAGGCAAGTAGCCCTGCTTCAGTCCTAACAGGCGGGACTCCCTCCCGGAGGAATCTGGCCTCGGCTGAGACCGGACTTACTCTCTTCGTTGCCTTTGCACTTGACCTCCAGGTCGACGGTGGACAGGCACAGCTTGTTGGCCTCCTGCGAGGCCAGGTCTTTGGCCGGCGGCGGCGGCTGCTTCATGGAGTGGCCCACGCTGAGCCGGCGGCCCACCGTGGTCACCTGCCGGTAGAACTGCTTCCCGGTGATCTTGTGGTCGAAGCCCAGCCAGCTGAACTTGATCTTCACCCTGACGGAGCGCAGAGGAGGAAACATCTGGCTTTACGGCTTTCCTTTGCGGGATCATCGGCTTTGTGGGATCAGCCGGAGCAGAGGCATCCACTTACGTGAAATCCATGTCCTCGGGGCCGGGGAAGGGCTCCAGAGGCCAGTTCAGGAAGCAGTTGAGGAAGACGAGGCATGCGCAGCCCGCCCAGACCAGCAGGATGGAGATGAAGGTGGCGCCCAGGTCGTAGATCACCTGGAGGAGGGACCAAACAAAATCACCACGATGGGAAACCAATAAGACGTTCCTGAGTGGAGGAGGAGGAGGAGGAGGAGGAGGAGGAGACGCTACCTTGATGCCGGGGAAGGTGACGGCGGAGGAAGCGTAGGATCCGATCATCAGGGCGATGAAGGTGGACCTCAGGTCTCCGAACATGTTGGGGAGCTGCAGAGAGAGAAGCCGGATCAGAAAAAGAGTCGAAATCAGGCCGAGATGGTTCCATCCAGAAACGCAGGCGGCCGAATCATACGGGGTTAAACACGGGGGAAGGGGGTCACAAATGGTTAAATAATCCCTCCTCTGCAGGACTCAGACCCAGAACCCGAATAATGATCACATCATGTTTTTATTTCTGACCTATTTTCATTCGTTCATCGTTTTTTAAAATTTATTATTTAGTTCTAATGTTGCCTTTTTAATCTTTTATTTTATTCGAATACACTTGTAAATAAACTGAGAGCAGTAAGTTCAGACTGCAGTGATGGGAACTGCTCTGAACTTTCTTATCATGCATCAAATGACACATATGTGTGCAGATTCTTCTTTGTCTTCTTTGTCGCCTCCCACAGAAGCTGCAAACATGCGGTGAAAGAATGTGGCCGACACCGAGGACGCCGTGTTCAGTATCAGCTGCTGATAAGCCGAGCACGCCCAGGTCCTTTCTGCTGCTGCGTTTCTGCAGCCGAGCAGCAAGAGAAAAGCCAGAGCGGAGCTGGATGACATTCAGATCAACCCCAGAGAAGAGGAACGGGCTGTTCTACAGAAAACTGTAAACATCTGCTGCAGGAAGCCGAGCCAAAACCGGCAACATGTGGCTTCCTGGTCTCTGCTTCGTCTCACAGTGAATGTGTGTCTGTGTGGTTGGGGTGGGGTGTGTGTGTGTGTGTGTGTGTGTGTGGGGGGGGGGGTTGGGGAAAAATTAGAGAAACACTGGTCAATAAAAGAAAAATACAGACAAATACAAAAGGATAAAAAAAAAAGACGCAGCAACCTCAGGAATAGAAACATAAAGATTAAATGGAAGGATCAAAACCTGCAGTTCCCCCCTCCTCCACTAGGGGCAGCAGTTCCCCCCTCCTCCACTAGGGGCTGGCTGAGCCAATCCCCAGAGACTCTCATGGTAAAAAGAGCAACTTTTCAGCAGAATGAAACATGTTTACAGCCTGGAACAAAAACCAGACGGCTGCAGTTTCATTGACGTGAGATTTTTTCATGCATGTCTTTCTTCTCATGTTTGTGTTCGGGACTCGCCCAGTAGTAGATTTATTACAGATCGTACACCTTTAGAGAAAAGCCGTGAAATTTGAAGCTGCAGAGTAACAGTCTGAGACGCGTTGCATTACTTTGTGGTAAAATCCTTGTTTCTAACACATAATTACAAATAAGTTTCATTATTAATATTAATGATCATTTATTTATTATTATTAAAATTATTTATTTATTTGTTCTATTTTTTGATCATTACTTTTTAAATATTTTGTTAAAAGGCCAGATTGTGATTTTAAAAAAGGAGAATTTTTGCTCGTGTCGTCTTTTTTCAGCCTGTACAGGATAAAAATCCCTCGGTTGTATCTGAATGCAAAAAAACCTTTTGTATTTTATTCTTTTGGAAGCCGAACACAGCAGCCGCAGAATTAATTTTTGGAGTGTGTTTGGGTGAGTTTTCCTGCGTGGAGTGCGGCGGGGTAATAGAGCAGGATGAAGTGGGAAGAGGAAACGTCTGGAGAGGCGGCAGCTCAGGCTGTAGCCTCAGAGACGCTCCTGCTGCTGCAAACTCATCTCAGACATGAAGACGTGAAGATACCTGACGCCTACGTCTTTACCGCTGCAACCCATGATGATAGGCTGCCACAAGCTGAATCCGATCACATCAATTACAGTCGACCCGACGAGCAACAAACCGCCGGTTATTATCCATGAAATGTGAAATTTTAAATGTTGCTTGAGATGCAACATCTCGTTTTAGAGGTGTCCATACCGCAAAATATACAAAACATTACAAACTAAAACAGGCACCAAACATGTCATAATCTTTGCTGCTGGTACGTTCAGGGTGCACGTGTAACTTTTGGCCACTAGGGGGCAGAACCTGTGATGTCGTGGCTGCAGAATGAACCCGTCTCTCTCTTTGCTCCACAGACTCTGCGTTTACCCTCTCACTTTGCTCAGATTAGACAAAGTTTGAAGGAAAAAGCAGCACAAAGCTCAGCCAGCAGGGTTTTATAGCTGCAGGTCACATGACCCACGAGGGACGGATCCGCTCCTGCAGAGCTACAACGTCTGGTTTCTGTCCCGTCAGAGCGCCAACACACAGAAAACACTGTTAAAGACCCAGAAAGCCTCCAGTAATGCTCCAATTATGCTGATGTTTGGTTTAGGACCCTTAGAGGCCAAAAGTTACATCCTGTCCCTTTAATATTTAGTTAGGTTTAGGCAGTGAAACAGGACGGTACTTTAAGACCAGGGGTCTTTAAACTTTTATACGCTATTTCCTCTAAAAACTGGTCCAATGAGATATAAATACTGGGTTTCATTTGTATTAATAACTAAGAGCAGTTTAACATCTAAAACCTTTTCCGATACATGAAACAGAGGCGTTTGTTTATCATGTATGTGAACCTGCAGAGAAAACATTGTTAGATTTTACTGCAGCACAAAGTGAGAAAAAAATGAAATTTGATCAACAAAATGAATGAATTCAGTCAGAATAATAAAATAAGATAAAATAAAATAAAAGGGCCCCAGCTCCCTGAACTGAACTGAGCAGCACAGAAAATAACTGAATACTAAATGTTCAAAATAAATGAACTTTAAATGAATTGAAATAAAACCTTTTAATAAAAAAATCTGATGAAGATTTTCTAATGTTGAAGCTTCGGTGCTAACTCCCGTTAACTCCTGACTTCATAGGAAATATTTTTAGGGGTGTAACGATTTGATTGATATCAGGGTTTGTGGTTACGATTCGATTCATGAACGATTCTAGTTCATTTAGAACGATTCAATCAGAAACGATTCAGTGACTTGAAATCGATTCAGTTTTCTATCATCGATTATAAATCGATTCTATCATCAAAAATCCAACCAGTGTGATCGTCATAAATACCTGGATGCTGAACAGTGCACGGAAGTTCCTCAGTAAGAAGAATCTTAGTTTCTTCAAGTGAATCAAGTATAAATTAAAAATATGGGTATAAACAAAACAAAAGTTCACCTCTCCAAGTTGAATCAACGGGGGCTAAACCTTTAGTGGCATTATTTTCAATAATTATATAATTTTTTAAAACAAAGTACAGTTAGTGCAAACAATATTATAATAACCTGCTAGTTCCACTATTTTCTCAACAAAAAAAGTGCAAAAATAAAATCTTTCGTGCTTCGATACAAAGAATTTTTCAATATCGATTCGAATCGATTCAATACCTTTTATAACGATTGTAGATGGGTAAATATTGATTTTTACCACGATCTTACCAAGCACATATCGATCTGTTGAAACATAGGAATATAAAATCGATATATCAATATATCAATTTAGATTAAATATTTTAAAAACGCTCTGATTCCCAGCATAAACAGAGCAAAGCGGCACGGTGGAGCCGAACATCAGTCTGATGTCACATCGGTGGCAAACAGAAACTATGAACCATAGCGCTGTTATCGGCCATTTATCGTTATCGAGATGAACTGCTCAGTATATCGTGAGATTGACTTGAGGCTTGTATTTACGTCATGACGTTCTCCGTGCAGCACGGTTCGGGATTTTCCAGCTGGCATGTAAACAGAAGGAAGTCTGTCTGCTCAGCATGGAAACGGGAATTCCAAAAGTTCCAGAAACTGGAATGTTGATGCATGTAAACATAGTCAGTGATGATATATAAACCATTTCAGGATCATGCTGGACAACTAGCGCCCCCTGCCGGGAGCAGTCTGCATGTAAAGCTTTCCTCATGTTTACCTTGTGCTGATTGGATGGAAACTGAAGTCTTTCGGCTTTCAGCTAAATGCAGCGTCGCTTTAAGGCGAGGGGATGGAAAATGGCGGCAGGAGATGTTGGAGGTGCCGAGGAACGCTGTTGGAAGCTGGAGGTTATGTTGGGAAGCCAGAGGGAAGAAATCAGATGTTTCTGTTACTTTCTGAGGATAGACCGTGGAGTAGAAAAGAACATTTACAGAGATAGATGATATCAAACTGCACAATCACAACCTTAGCTGATACAAGATGATGGCTTTTATCGTTTAAACAAAACATTTACTCTCTTACAGATGAGAATATGAGAGCAGGGGAGAACATTTAAACCATTAAAAGACCCTGAATGCGGCGTCTCGCCTCTTTATTTCTGTAAACTTTATGAAGCAACATTATGCTGATATCAGAATTCCTCCAGCAGCGTTTCCTCTGCTTCCTCTCCGTTTCCCTGCTCTTACAGCAGCTCGGGCTGCGTATTGATTTGCATGCATCTGTCGGTGGGGATGAATTATAATGCAGCTGGAGGTTTTCTCATCCCGCAGAGAAGCAGAGAGGATCTTAGCAGGGGAGGTGAATCCTGGTTCTGCCGTTAATTAGACAGTGAATAAGTCGTCTGTGGGTGGCAGCAGGCGGGTCCTGGGGGCAAACGTGGCCGTAATGAAAGACAAAAATGTTTCTTTGTTTACGATCCAGCCACAACAATGTGCCGTTTATCAGAGCCGGGATCCACGATAACCCCGTTACTGATCACATTTTCACCTGGAACTAAACGACACAATGTGATGATCGCACAGAGAATAGCAGAGGGGCTAGAATAAATCCTTGTGGGACTCCTGGACCTCCTGCTGGCAGCAGATCTGGTCTTTCTGTCCCAGTAAGAGCAACGTAAAATTAAAGCTTTCCCACCAGCTTTTAGCCCGATAGAGTTATAGTTACATAGTTCCAGCAGATGAGCAGAAGCAGCTTTCCTGTGCCGTGAACGTATGTCTGTGGATGCTTGCACCGAGTCATGTCCATGCCCTGCATCTGTGGCGTCAGCAGAGGATTCCCGTCAGCGACTGATCCAAACACGGAGAAACCCAACGAACCGCTCTGCAGCTCCAGCTGACCCGGGTTCCTGCTGCTCCATGTGTTTCCCACGTGGATTCCTGCAAATCTTCCTGAGTCCATCACTGGTTTCCATAGAGACCATGTCCCCGGCACACAGAGATTCCTTCTCATTCTCTGATCTTCTCCAGGTTCATCAGTCTGAGCCAGAGTGTCTCAGATTGAATGAACCTCTGCACATCTAAGAGACTCTCTGAGATGCTCCTTTATACCCAGTCATGTGACCGACTCGTTGCTCAGCTCATTGTTTTATTTTCTACTGGGAATAAAATACAGCTGGTTCATATTTCCAAACTCTTTGGCGTTGTTGTATTTCCAACTGAAATTAACAAAACATGGAAATTCTTTTTTTCTTTGTAATAATTTCAGCTTTTCTGTAATTTCTCTCAGTTGGGAGACTAAATGAAGGTTTGTTGTGACTGAGATGCATCAAAGGGTCATTCAGCCTGAGAGGAGACACTCGGTGAACGTATCCGATCCAGTAATTATGAGTCGGACCTGGATGAGTCACAGCGGAGGTACTGCTCCTATTTTTACTTCCTGTGGGTTCTTTGCTGTTTGTGCTCCAGCTTAATTCAGCGTTTATCAACGGAAACATTCCCCCACATGAAAGGGAAATGTGGCGTGCAACATACTCCTCTGCAGTGGGATTACTGCCGAGGCTCAGCCCAGCGCTGGCTATGTAAATGAAGCGCTCCTCTTATCTGGCCTGCCACTCACGCACAGCTTTCTTCCTGGTCGCCGTGGCAGCGAGATCGGGGTGACTTGGTGGTCAGGGTGTCCTGTCTCCCTCAGTGCTTGCATGGTGATGATTGACAGGTGTGAGAGGGACGGGTGATGGACGAGTGAGGAGAGCGAACACGATACTTAACCCTCAGATACGAGGATTTTACCTCCTACAGGATGTTTACAGGAGGATTGTTTTTCTCTGCAAGAGAAGAAGAGACGTTAAGATCCACGGTGGATGGATGATGGATGGATGGATGGATGGATGGATGGATGATGGATGGATGGATGGATGGATGGATGATGGATGGATTGATGGATGGATGATGGATGGATGATGGATGGATGGATGATGGATGGATGATGGATGGATGGATGGATGGATGGATGATGGATGGATGATGGATGGATGATGGATGGATGGATGGATGATGGATGGATGGATGATGGATGGATGGATGGATGATGGATGGATGATGGATGGATGGATGATGGATGGATGGACGCGTTTGTACGATTATGCCGCACTTAAAGCGAAAAATCATAAAATAAATGTAAAATCATTCAAATTAATCTCTCAATTTCACCAGCAACACTTGATAAACTATGATATTTACTTCACATTTTCAAAAATGTTATTTACTTTTTAAAATTAAAAGAAACTTAAATTGTAAAGTCAGAATATAAACAAGTGACGCAAAGCCATCTTGAACTTTGGGATCTCTGCAATTTACGAGCTCGCAGCTCGGAAAAACGAGTTCTCAACGTCACTTCAGGCCACATTACCTCGGAAAAACAAGTTCCGAGGACAACTGGAACGACCATTAGCTACCGTGTACTTAAGCTGCTGAGCCTCTCAGTGTTCAAGTTCTACGAAGGACTACGAAGGACTACGAAGTTTCGATTCGTTGGCTGTGGTGACACATTTACCGGCTGTTTAGAAAAAGAGAATTATCCATTTCTAAAAAAGCGACTGCGTCGGATTTTAAAAAGGGACTTTTAGCAATATTTCTGGCTCCAGCTATTTTCGGGCGTCGGAGCCCTGAGGGAAGTTCTGTCCAGCAGGTAGACCGAATTATTCACGAATAAACCGCTTGCTGCTGGCTGTTAGCCATGTTCGTTAATCATTTGGGTCATCAGTGCTAGCATAGTGTTAGCATAGTGTTAGCATTGGATTAGCATAGTGTTAGCATTGGATTAGCATGGTTTTAGCATTGGATTAGCATAGTGTTAGCATTGGATTAGCATTGTATTAGCATAGTGTTAGCATTGGATTAGCATAGTGTTAGTATTGGATTAGCATAGTGTTGGAATTGGATTTGCAAAGTGCTAGCATTGGATTGGCACAGTGCTAGCATTGGATTAGCATTGGATTAGCATAGTGTTAGCATTGGATTAGCATAGTGTTAGCATTGGATTAGCATGGTCTTAGCATTGGATTTGCAAAGTGCTAGCATCGGATTGGCACAGTGCTAGCATTGGATTAGCATAGTATTAGCATAGTGCTAGCGTAGTTGGAGTATTGCTGTTATTAGCCTCCATCTAAACAGTGGAGCTTTAGCACTGAGGAAGGAGGGATGAAGGAAGGAGGGAAGGGAGTGCGGCTGCCAGATAATCGGGTTTATTAGAGAGCAAGTCGCAGCACGAGACCACACACTCTCACTCTCACACGGGTTGTGTAAACATCCCGCCAGCATTGCCACGGTAACTTCCGTGTCCTCATCATGCAGTCTTATCTCAGATGCGTGTTTACAGAGCGTGTGTTTGTGTGTGTGTGTGTGTGTGTGTGTGTGTGACAGCGTGGAGCCGGTGGAGGCAGGGCACGCAGCTCACTC
>JAVQJG010255822.1:0-10821 GCA_036024015.1 Craterocephalus amniculus | reverse complement strand
GATGAGGTGTGTTTTTTAACAACAAAACCAGCAATCCATAGGGTTTCAATGAGTCAGACTAAAAGAGCTCTTGTTTCAGCAGTGCAGATGACAGAGTTTTGTTTTTTGTATGCCAGGAGCTGCCAAAGCGGTGACCTCTTCATTTGCTTTTTGTGGTTGCTAAAATTTGTGGGTGTTTAATCTTTTGCTTTTCTTTTGCACATTCTACACAATTCGTGGGACTTTGGAAATTGCTGCACTCCTGTTGGCAAATCAGCTTACTTTGATCTACTCAACACGTCAGTGTATGATTCTTTAAATGTAAGAGCTTAGATAAAATGTATGAATGTTGAGTGGTGTGACGTAATATTAGCCTATAGACATTTCCCCAAACCATCTAGATCCACTTTTAATTCACCTAAAGCAGCAAAAATTATAACTCTGAAACAGATGTTACTGGAATATTTTGTCTTTATTGATTTGTCTTAAGTTATTTAATGAAAGCAATCTTATTTCAATTGTTTAAGTTTTACCTTCATTTCCAAATGTTTAGTTAGTATTTTGAATTGTCGTTTACAAAATTAATTTATTTATCTAAATCCATAATTTGTGCCTTTAACTTCTAATTTATTTTTGCTGTTGAATATAACTAGGAGAAAAATAAGCTTTTCTTACATTTTCCCCCTCTTTTTTCTAAATATAATGAAGTAAACCCTTCTACTCAGTGGATCTTGAGCGGGGAGGAAGCCACTCTTTTGGGTCATTTGCTAATAACCTCTTTGGTCCCATAACAGGCTGCCTTAATGCACATGTAAAGAGGATGTAACTTAGCTCAGCTATTAGCTTTGTGGCTTGGTTGCTTGTCTGCAACTAGTTTTGTCTTCGTTTTATCAAAGCGTTGTCCAATATTTGAGTCATAACCAGGCATGGGTCACCCTGAGAGTGTCACATATCATTATCAATTGCTACTTCGGTGACAGGTAAAGACAGCCCAGTTCTTTCCAAAAGAGAATGAGCTCATTGTTAGACACATTGGATGGTAATGTGAAGATTAACATGTCTGGAGTTGCAGGTATTTCCTTTTCTGGGTGTCTGGAGACAGTTACTGGAGAGTGTCATTGAAGCTGTCATTGCCTCAGAGTGACAGTGATAACAAAGGTCCCTGCTGTGTTTTGTGAAACACGTTTGCTTTTCCTAGACATGGCACCACAGAAACGATAAGTACTCCATTTATTTCAGGAGTACTTAAGATCATTGAGCTGCACAGTTGGTTCTCTGTGTTGATTGTGTCTTGCCTAAATACTCTCCAAAGGAGACCAGATCCCTGCAGAGTTGACATTGAGATAAAAGCTGCTAACTTAGCTCTGACTTTAAAGATAAAGTTCAGAGATATGTGGTTCGTTTTTTTTGTTTGTTTGTTTTTAGCTTGGCTTCACTTGGAACTGTCTGAGGTGATAAGGCTTGTGTAACATTAACAGCACTTTCTAATACCCAAACTGTGCTTGCCTGGCTTTACATCAATGAAAGAAAGTCAATGACTGTTTTGAGTGATACCCCTGCTGCTTATTTTTTTAACATGGTGACATTGTACCTTTTGGTTTGTATTTTCTATCAATCTAAATAAGCCCACATGCTGTCACGGCCTCCTGTTGTTCTGTTCTCCTCTTGCCAGCTCCAGACACCAAACACTATTTTCTGTCTGCCAATCACCATATAGATGTCTAAATTATTATATCATGCAGTCCCTGCAAAAATGACAGTATGTCCATAGATTTAGTAATTTCTTGAAAACATTTCTGCCTGATTTTATGCTAAGTCAAGTTTATTTCTAAAGCACATTTAAAACAACCACAGTTGATCAATGTCTTATGCAGTACGTAGCATGAGACAGAAAATCCAAAGGAAAATACAAGTTTAAATCAAAAACAACACAAAGTATACCGGAAAGTTATTTAGGGACTAAAGCCACTTAGAATAAATATGTCTTTAGCAGTTTTTCAAAAGTGTTGATAAATATCAAACTATATAAATGGCATTTCCCACCATTTTTGGCCAGCACAAAGGCACTGTCTGTTTTGGAGACCTACTGTGGCTGGGGAACAACTAAAAGCAATAGTTCATAACATTTCAGAGGTCTGATATCAGTGTACAGAGAGAGGAATTCAGTAATGGACTTGGGTGCCAATCCTTTCAGTGTCTTAAAAACATTCGAAATTATTTTAATGTCAGCCCTAAATTACACGGAAGTCAGAGGAGGGATGCAAGTGCAGGGGTGATAGCTTGTCCCTCTGGGTACCAGTTTACACTCTTGCAGCTGAGTTTTGAATGTCAGAATAAAAAAAAGCCCATTAGCTACTGGACTTTAGTACCATACTTGGAGAAGCTGCTCAGAGGGAATTTTGCCATGTTGCTAGAACTAGATGATTGTGGAGACGAGGTAATTACTTGGGATATCTCAAAGTGTCTGGAAAGGAGGTGAAACTATTAGGCTGGTGTTTTCTCTAATTTCTTCAGTCACCTCTCTGTGTGTAACTCCTTACCTCAGACTGGATTTCCCCAGTGAGGCAGCAGAATTAAAGCATGTTTGGCTCAGCTGAGGACAGCTAGATAGTAGTAAGTACTGTGAGATTAGATCATGTTTTGACATTGGCTTCAGATCATCCAAAGGTTGATTCTTCTTTGACACACAGTCGTGAATAATCCTTCCAATAGATCATAAAAAGATACTTTCAGTTCAGTAGAAGTTCATAATTATCATTAAATATTTACATAAGATAAACATGAAATAAGTATGACACACCTCATTTGAGCTCCTGCATTCAATACTGTGTGCTTGTGAAAACTTTAATATACCTAAAACATAAAGAAACTTAATCATGGCTTATAGGGTCAATGCACTAACATCATTTATCCCTCCAACTTTAGCACATAAAGTTACAGCATGCATGTATCATTTGTGAAGTGAAGACTCAGCATCTATAGTATTTATTTTTACCGTAAATCTGTTTGTTTAGAAAAAAATCTTGTTAAAATAAGCAACAGAGCATGTATACACAGGCACCAGGCATATAGCCATAGATATCATTGATAGTTGTCCATGCACTGAGACAAAATGTCTCATATGTGAAGTTAAATTTGAAAGGTTTACTAATTATAAATTGACTTAACACTGTCTTTTTGAGGATGGTGATTCACATTTTCCTGGAAAGACATTTTCTTCCTCCTACAGTGACCTGTCAATCACCTGGGGTGACATGTAGGGGTATCCCATCAGATTTCAGAAAGGATGATTGTGGCCACCCCTTTAGCTCTGCCCCCTGAATTAACAGATGCTTAAACAAAAGAATAAGAAAAATAAGGGTGAAAATAAATAAAATTATTTGAGAATGAATGAATAAATAATTGCAGAAAAATACAAAGAAAATAGCAATGTACAGGAAATTAATGCTATACAGGAGAAGCAGTATAATATTGGCCAACGGTAGAGATGGTGGTTTTCCAGCCTACTGGGATGGCCTTGCCTGCTTTAATCAGAAGCATGGAGTGAGTGGGGGAGGATGAGGTGATTCTTGTTAAGGAGACAGGTGAAACTTTGATCATATACACCTTACAGAAAAATGATTAAAATCAAACATGGAAATGTTGTTGAAGCAACTCCAGTCAATGGGAGTTGTGGTTCCACCAGGCATAGCATTTCTGCTTCTCTAAAATACAGCTAAATGCAGCTGTTTCATTTTTACCATTTTCTGCTTTGAATTGAGAAATTAGGAAATATTTGTTACCAAGTAGGCTATTATTTTATAGTCATCAGCATTTTCAGATCAGATTTCATACATCAGCTGATCCTCCAGCAGAGTGAAGGAAAAACAGCATGCCCAGTGTGAGCAAAAGTGTGACTGATGTGCTTTGGATGTATCTTATGAAATTTAGTTTTAACCTCATAATAAACAGTGTTGATTGTTGTGACAATATGCAGTGTTTACCTTCTCAAATGCCGCAGACATTCCTCTAAACCTCTTTGATCTGATCCAGGAATCTAAAAATAGAACTGTTCAAAATCCTGTGGTCAGACAGACCTGACTCAGAAATATGTAAAATTTTCTAATATTTACACAAACTTGTTCTAACAAAAATTCATGTATTTTTAGGAGAAGTCGGAAACTAGAAAGGCTTTGTGATTTAATCTGAGTTATTCAATATCCTCATTTATAAACTGTAAATAATTGTCTTGACTGAACATTTAATGTTTACAAAATACTGCAGATTTATTCAGCACTACAGATGTTAACAGAAGGTAAAACAAATATAATAAAAGTTATATAAAATGATAAATGTTACATTCATTAAATCTTAAAGTACATTTTAAACAATTGTCAAATTGCTCTTCTTATTATATTTCCACATCTATTTACTCTTCCTCATCATTATTTTATTAAACAGATTTATTCTTTTTTCATGACACTTGTCTAATAAGCTACATATAGTTCACTGCCTGATCTTTTTTTTTCTCTTCATGTTAAAGTTTTCATTTCTAAATGTTTTTTTTACGAAGGATTTCCCAGATGGTTATGAGTAAGAAATCATCTGAAAGCCCCGTTCCTGCCTCTCAGCATAAAAAGCTTCTCTCTTTTTATTGGCAACGATTTTCCTTTATAGGCACCATTACAATGACTTCCTAATGAAGTCCAAATAGAGAGAACTGTTGAAATTATTTCAAGGCAGAGCTGATTGAGGTTGATGCCATTGCAAAAACTGAGCTCCACCTGCTGCGTTAAAGAAACCTGCTCAGAGCTGTATTGCTGTTTTAGATGTCTTTCATCTTGGGTGGTTTCCTGCAGCGTTGTGTTTTGTTCGTGTCTCCAGTCTGTGGTCTACCACCCTGCCTGTTACTGCTTAACCGTGTTCAGTCTGCCCGTTGAGTTAACAGTTGAAATGATGATCATATGGACAGACACGCCGTGGGGGTTAGTGGTCGTGAGGCAACACTATTCCTAAATGTACTGTGGCACTGACATCCTGCTAATGCTTGAAGACATTAAACAGGGGTGCAGCAGTACAAAGTGGTAAAGTGGTTGACATTTAGAACTTTTACACCTTGCCATCTGCATCGGAGACAACCAGTACTCTTATAGGCTGATAATTTTATAGATCTTATAATAGACTGCACCCACATCAGGTCAGGCTTCATCAAAGGTCAAACAAAAAGCTCTGTTTGCTCTCACTGGGGACCATTCTTTGCTCTGTCTGACTTTTATTCTTCCATTGAATGTGTTGATGAATTGATTATTATTCAGTCCACAGACACAGTGTTTCCACACAGAGCTGTATTGATTGATGCTTCTGGACTCAAAAACTGTCAAGATTTCCCTGAAATACCGTTGCGTGAATGGTGGAGCATCTGCAGCTGGTTAGAGCAGGAAATATACCTGTCTGTGCCACATTACAAAAATTCATTACTGAACTTCTGTTTAATAAAAGGAAGGTTTCTGATGTGTATGGTGTGATCAGCTGGCAACAGGAAAAACAAAAATTTGTTATTTTTTATTTAATCTTGACAATTTAGTTAAACTGTTTTTTTTGCTATTTTATGTCATTGCACTGTCCTTGTGAAATAGACTTTGCATTCCAACTTACTCCTTAGTTGAGTTTAAGTTCAATTACAAAAAAAAAATCTGATGTTGAAAATCTGGGTCCCAGGATGACTAAGATTTGGTTGTGTAATTGTCTGGATTTCAGAGATTAACATCCATTCCTTATCTAACTTTTTGCTTCAAAAGACAAATCCAGCATTTTTTACCATTGCTATATGGTTATTGGTAAGATCAATGGGATTCATTTTCCTTACAATGACTCAAATTTACACTGCAGACTTAGGATATGCATGTATGATTACAGTATTTGTCTTAACCAGAGCCACCTATGAGTAGAGTTGCTGAGGCCAAAGTTAAAATGTAGCCAAGTGTTACAGCAAAATGGGAAATGGTAACAAAACCAACCATCCTAAATGACTTACCTTTTCCTTTTTTGTGAAGGGTTTTCTAAATTTGCTATGAAAAATGCTAGATGAATAATAGTTTTGCCATTATTATTACAAAAATATAAACTAAGTTTGTAAAGATTATGCAAAAAAAGAAAAATTCTCACAAGCATGACTTTTAAACTCCTATCCCCAAATACATTTGTTTTCAACTTGTAATTCAAGAGAGAGTTTTTTTTGGAATGCATTTATAATGATTATGATGCAGTCCATTTTTTTTTTTTCAGTATAAACCATCAGGTTTTAAATACTTAACCTCTAGGGATGAGTTTGTTTAAAATGGTAACAAAACAGCCAGTGAAAGTGCAAAGAAACAGAAAAAAAGACAAAGTTAATTGAGAACACAATAGTCAACACAAGTCTTAACTCCTCTGCTTTGCCCGTGTCTAGTAAAACTCACTGACCCGTATGTTCAGACTTTTAAACTTTGTAAATGTGACAAATTAATGTGACTATTGGATTTAATGATGTGACATTACAATCCATACGTGTCATTATTTTCATGCAGCACAAAACAGAAAATTGTCTTTTCTTTCGATAAAAATCAATAGATTATATCTTTGTGACTGTTTAAGACTTTGCCATGTGAGTGGGTTGTTTAATTCATTACAGCACTGAGGCCTCCATGGTTCATGTTAGATTTGCTGTAAGAAAAAAGCACGATTGCAATTAAATTCAATACAGATGCCCCTAAAATCCTTTATGAACAAATTCGATATGAATACATGACACATAACAAGTTGACATTGAAACATTTTGTGAACAGCTTTTAGTTTCCAGTTAATCTTCTTCAGTTTGGCTTTTCTGCATTTTTTTTATAAATTAGTCCAAAAATATATGATTCATACATCTCGGTATACTGCTTATCCACCAGTACTGGATGACAAAGGAGTTTTTTAAAGGCACTTACAGGAGCAGAAAAAAGAAAAACAGATCTTGGATATTTAAACTTAAAGCTAGGGTATATGATTAACTTAAATAGCCCTTGGAACCATTGAAGTTCTAGCACAGTGGTGTCATGATTGTAATCTTTCTGGACCCAAGTAGTAGGCAAACACAAAACAGATGAAAATAAAGTAAGATTTATTCACAAAAAATTTAAATGGATAACTCAGATGCAGAGGGCAAGAAGTAATCTGTAGAAGTGAACGGACACTAAATCAGATTTTTGATTTATGAATATTTGGATATAAAACAAATGTGTGAAGCATGGACATACTGTAAGTTTATTGTTTCATTCTTACAATTAATAAATGCTAGATGTTTCAAACCAGCTCAAGTGGCACCTCATGAGAAAGTTTTGTTTGTTTTTAAACAGAATGCCACTATCAGAATAGACAGTAATAAAAATTTAGTCCATAATATTTCCAAAAAGAGTATATTTTTAATGTTATTTATTTCATACTGTGCTGGATTTTTTGTATTAATACTGTTTATTATGCTCATTTACTTTACTCCTAATCCTGTTTTAGATCCCTTCCAAGGATGTTAACATCTCAGGAGGATTTTAACTAGTGCAGATTGTATTACCTTTTTAATTGTGCTGTTTCATGTGTTTACCTAAGACGTCATAAAACCTTTTGCTGCATGTGCAGATGAGCGCTGATCAGCTACAAAAGACCCTGGTCTTGTCTTTTTCCGGGAGAGGCCCCTCCATATGTTCGAGCGTGCACATGCAATAAAGCTTCAGAACGCAGTGTGACTGAGAGTTTGCTTTTCATGGGTTGAAAATACTTGAAAATACTTTTTATTTGATATAAATTTGTGATTTGTGTGTGGTTGTTTCCAAGTGTTAAAAATAAACACATTTAAGTTCATCATTTGTTTCAGTTTCCCCCCTTTTAGTCTAACATCGACAAGAGTACCGGATCGATAAGGAATACCAAGAAGAGAAAAATAGTATTGATAAATCCTATACCTGGTATTATTTTAATCTTTCTGAAAAAAATGGTTTCTACACTGTATATTATGTGGTAAAAGGGGGAAGTCAGACTTCCCTCTTTTAAGTTCATATAAATGAATGACTCATTGATTGCTCATATGTATGAGTCCAGTCCATTTTAGTTAGCGATAGTGGCTAATTTTTAGCTTTGGTGTGACGCTCTCTTTCTCTGCCAATGGGGTTAACTTCCATAAATTCTGGATTTACTAGGAGAACGCTCTTACTTCCTGATCGGAATCCGGAAGTTACAGAAGTTAACCCCATCGGCAAAGAAAGAGCATCAGGCCAAAGCTAAAAATTAGCTTTAAACTCTTTTAACTAAAATGGCCTAGACTCGTACATATCAATGAGTCATTCATTTTTATGCACTTGCCCCTTTTACCACATAATATACTGTGTACAAACCATTTTTCTTAGAAAGATTAAAATAGTGTCAGGTATAGCTCATTTAATAATTATCGTCATATATGTTCTTGCTTGTGTGAAAATGTGAATATGTGTATCTAAACTGAGTGCAATCTTATCGAAGATCATTTTGTGATGCTTTCCTCCTATCAACTGTTAAACTGAAATGAAATGAGTCATTGAAACATTTCAACGCATAGACAGATTTACAAGCTCAACCCCTTCAGAATCCCAAGAGTAGGCCTACAGTAGATCCATAAACACTTCCCGTTCAGTTGAGGCACACTGAGGCTCCTCTGGGCTTCCACGTTGATGGGGATGTTGTTTGTCCAGTTCTGAAGGGTTGGGATGACTTTTGCTCCAGGGGAACTGAAAATTAAGTTCTTTAGGACATTTCACCCTTCATCCAGAAAAGCTTCTTCTGTTTTGCTGGAAATATTGTGGCATTTCACTGATGTAAGCTGTAAAACCACTGATGTTAAAATGACTTCAGATAAACTTGTTATTTTTTATGCAATTTTTAATATCCCATCCAGTAATGATGGGAAGGAAAAGGAATTATACTGTTAATTGCTTATCTTAAGGGCTCAACGTTTGGCCTTTCAGCTGTGGACCTGTCACTAACTGAATCAATATGTATTTTTTCAGAGGAAAATTACTAAAACTGTCCTCAGGGCTAAGGGGCTAATTTAATCCAGAGGCTGTTTCATGAACATATTTGCTTTGGAATTGAAAGAAGAAGAAAAAACACTTCATATTGATAATCTCTCCCCTTCCTTCCTTCAATTTTCCGTGTGTGCAGTCAACACTCCTTCAGCACTGATTTTATCTTTGCACTTGACTTCCTTGAGTAATTGTTTTCACTTTGCATTCTATTTGATCACATTTCATTCCATGAAAGACCTTCAAAACTTGGATTTTTCCCTTTTGTTCATCCCTCTTCAGCATTTAACTCTCTCCATAGCCTTCTCTTCAAACTATAATTACATTAAGGTTTACTTATAAAAGGTGTTTGGAAAGCTGCTTAATGGATGTGACAAATGTGATGGAACTGCAGCAAGACTGAAAGTAATGAAAACCAAATTCAGCAAACTGTCTCTGGAGAAACAGACGACAGGTGAGACAAAGGGGACATGTGCAGAAGAACAAAGAAGGTGCAGGAGAATAGAAAATCTGCCCTTTGTGTTTGGTCCAGCAGAGCTTTCGCTCTCTAACTAAGCACCTGCAAGCCTGAAACCACTGACTGACAGAGCTGGGTTTTCAGGCTGAAGGTGGGTTTATACTCGCGCGTCGTCTGCGTCGCGGGGGTTACGGCGTAACCGCCGTAGCCTCTGCGTAGGTCCGCAGAGGCTCGAAGCGCACCTCTTCCAGAGCTGACTGCAGCCGGCTACGCGGACGCAGAGACGCGGAAGTTCTCCCCTGTGATTGGTCAGATTGTGATGCTAGTTTCCGGATATCTGACTACCTTTTAAACCGCGGATAAAAGTGAAATAAAACTGCACTTTTCCAGGTCTGACAACAGTTTACTTTACTGATCCTGCAGCTGCGTGGGTGATTTGTGGCACAAAATCCATGGAGACGCCAGTGAAGACTCATGTGGAAAATTATCGGACTGTGCAGCTAATTTAATCAGCTGCTATTAAAGACTGATCACTGCATGTAATCAGTAGATTGTAAATGTGTATGTTGAAGCACTGAAAAAACTCCGCGTGGTGGAGTTATTTGACTGGTACCAGTACCGGTGCCTGTAGAGCTGGAAAAAACCCCGCGACCCGGCGCGTTTCCCTACGCAGGAGTATAAACACACAGAGGGTCTGCGTAGCCTCTGCGTGTCCCACCGCACGGAGGCTACGCACGAGTATAAACCAGCCTTTAGATGTGGGGAACAGAAAAATCTATTCACATAAATATGATTTTTGGTTTTCATGATTTTTTATCGATTTAAAAAAATGATTTTGTTTGTTCACATTTTATACTTTCATTTACGGTTATTTTTTCTTAAGATCCCCATTAGCCGTAGTGAACAGCTGTTCTTCCTGAGGTCCAAGAGCGTTAATATAAACAATAAAAAGATTAAGGAAAACAGAAAACATTGTTAAAGCAATCTCTCTCAAAACACAGACACATAAACACACACATAAAATAAAAATAAAAAATATATCTATCTATCTATGTATATATACATGTACACACGTACATATGCATATACATATATGTCTATACTCTACTATCACAGACTCAGTGGATAGAGCAGTCGCCAACTAAACAGTAGGTTGGCGGTTTGATTCCATCCCGCTACATGTCGAATTGTCCTTGGGCAATACACTGAACCCTAGCCTTGCCTCCCGATGTGCCTATCGGGTGTGTGAATGTGTGTGAATGGTTACACTCTTAACCAAGTATGTTCCAATATAGGTGCTGTATGAATGGTTATGAATGGGTGGATGAGACATGTGGT
>JAVQJG010255813.1:0-41218 GCA_036024015.1 Craterocephalus amniculus | reverse complement strand
GCCTGTTTTGCTTCTCACTGGCCGATGTGTAAATGCGCAGTGAGCTTGTGTCCATGTCACGCTAAGAAAATGCATATAAATCCCTGCAGTAGAGGAATTAGAGCAGCGCCGTGAGATGTTTGGTGTCAGTGTCTGCCCCGGCTCATGTTTGAAGCGTCTGATTACAGTGTTTTGACGTCAGGCGGGGGGGGGGGTCATTAACAATCCCTCCATCTGTCAAGCTGCACATAGCTTGCAGATACAACACTGACCAGGGAATCCCCCTGTGGATCAATGATTGGCCAGCGCAGGTCTTATTCTTTAATAGGATTACATCCTCATCCATTAGGAAACGGCAAACCACGTTTAGGCTCATGCTAGAATGAGCCAAAACGCTACAGATTTACTTCTGCTGAAGAATCTGCCATCTTATCATCACCTGCAACATGTTCTTAGGATTTTTAACCTGCTATTTAGTCTTAACTTGACACATATTTAAATAAAAGATATTTCTAAGTGGCTTGTTTGTATGCTCAGGTTCTGAGGCTGTGGAAGGAAGGAAGCATTGTAATTATGCATCATCTAATTGGGTCAGGATGGCCACTGTGTGCTCTCTGATCTTTCCACCAAATCAATTATAGCCATATGCATCAGCAGTGGTAATAAACAGAATAGTAGTGCCTCCGTTTCATAGGGTTAACTACTCAGTTGTTTTCTGCTTTGTTGAGCTCAAGTGTAGATCTTTATCACTAGAGAACCTCAGTTCTTACATATTTAGGTAATGTTTGTGTAGATAAACCCTGTATTTAAAACATTGGGTTGTTATTGTATTTGTTTTTTCCCTTATCAGATAGTTTAGTTATTTAAAATTTGAGAAATCATGTCATCAGAATATAGTGCTATGCAGTGTCTGGGCTCCCCTGGTCCAAATTTTTGCTGCTATGTATAGCAAAGGGTGTAAAAGACGACCTGATTTCAGATGGCATAAAGTCAAAGATGACTCATTTTTATAGTAGGCAGCTACAAGACTTTTGGATCTAGATTCAGTGTTTTTCCACTCACCTTTTCTGCTAAAACCCTCTCCTACTCTGCAGGATCGTGGGTCACGTTAGATCTCTGCTCACAATGTTTTGAACAACTGCAAAATATTCAGCTTGTGACGGCTGAAGTAGTTCATTATGGTTCTGAAGGTTTGTTTACTGTCTGCTTCCACAGTTTCCTGCTATTCAGTTGAACTGATTACTTTCCGTGCAACACAAGCCCAAAGCATAATTATCTCACCGCTGTGTTTATCAGTTGAAGAAGAGCTCAAGTTTTTCCAACAGATCTTGTCTCGTTCCTTCCAAAGATTTTGTCTTATCTTCATCAGACCCATCACTAACTGCTCGATACAAAAAAAAAGACAGTAAATGACAGTGGTAGTAGTAGTAGTCAACATCAGTGGTTCCCAACCTAGGGGCAGGAACCCTTCAAAGTAGGGAGCCCCCAAGGCTAGGATTATTCAGAACCATTAGTGTCCACACATTGCCCCTTTTTAAGAAAAAAAAAGTCAGGCTACATGTCATTAATTCACTATGGCTTTGTGGAAGGACAGGTCTGTGGTAAAAATCCCATTTTTGAAAGCATAAAACCAAGCATGATTTCATCATGTGGTGGTGCAGGGGGGGTCCATGAATTTTATTATATACATAAAGGAAAATAGGCTGGGAATCCCTGGTCTACTTGTTTCCAAAATGACTCAAACTTGTTTAGTCATTACTTTGTAATCATTTGATGCTGATCTTTGTGGTGAGGAAACAGTAAAAGTTTCTTTTGACGACTCTTGCATTGTGGTGATATTTGTGCTGGCGTAGACTTGCAGTAAAAACAGCTGAATCTTTCTAGAGATCCTCTGCAGTCAAACAAGGATTTTAACTAAATTGCATTTATGACTGAACAAGTTGTTGTTTATGACTGTTTTCTTGGTTTTGCAGAACCCAGCTTGACCTCCATCATTCCCATTAACAGTCATCCTGTAGTTGCATTTTAAACTGAGGAAATGGCCACAAGAAAAGGCTCCTCTCTTGCACTGTGGACATTAGCAGCTGATTAGTGGAGTCCATCGCTGCTGTTTATTACGTTTTGAGGAGTCAGATTATCTTTAAAACTAGCTTCTGTGGGCCTTTTGTGACAATGACTGAGAACAATCCATAAACCTTACAAGATCATTAAGGGAGAATTTGGTAAGTTATCAGATTGCTCAGATATAATCTCATAATGCTAGTTTTCTTTGAAAAAATAATGCATCTTGCTTCAAATGTCTAAAATAATGATTTAACTTTAATTTAATGTTTGGCTTTCTTGACTATTCATATTAAAACTTATTGTGATCACGGTGGCCCAAACATTTGCATGTTGATATCATTTCTGAAATAAAGACATAAATTATTTCAGAGGAATCGTTTTTTTTTGTTTTGGCAGCTTTCATTCTAGGCTCATCTAAATGTTCCTCATCTTTATTTCCTTTTAGTGCCTAATATTAAATAAAACAATACATCTTGAATAACACCATAACTTCATTATGACGGCCCATTTTGGTGTTAAAGGATAAGTTTTGTTTTTTTTTCAACCTGGACCTATTTTCTAGCATGAAATACGATCATTTACTCACCCAGACAGTTTTGGTAAGATTTGAACTCCTTCGGAAGATATTTAGATCCACTCGCGGTCAGCATACATCCAATATAATGGGAGTGAACGGGGCCAGCTCCGGTTCAGGCTCTAAATACGGCAATTTCTGCCACAAAACTCCTTCATTTCACCAATGTTTTGTTATGAATCACTGGTCTGATCCCACTGTGAGCTCCATGCGGCTTGGAGTTGCTTCTCTCTGGCGATCCATTGTTATTTACAACATTGGTGAAATAAAGAAGTTTTCTGACAGAAATTGAGTATTTAGAGGCTGCGTGAGTTGGCCCGGTTCACTCCTATTATATTGGATGTACATTTATCGCCAGTGGATCTAAATATCTCCCGAAGGAGTTTGAGTTACACCAAAACTGTTTGGGTGAGTAAATGATCGTATTTCAGGCTAGAAAAAAACAGAACTTATCCTTTAATTCTAGTTTGTGTGAAGCAGTATTTGTAGCCGCATGCACCCCTGACCAACCCCCGTGCTCTTTTCTCCACTCAGCTGGATAAGAGCGAGGTGGCAACTCTAGGCCTACCCTCCACCACCAGCCATGGTGGCTCTGACAGCAACATTAGTGTGGACGGCTCAGGGGCAGCATCGTCCGGGGTCACGCCCGGGGGGGCCGAGGGTTCAGCAGTCGTTGAGCCGCAGCGGACGCGCGTCGCTCTGGAGCATCTGCAGCAGAAGATCCTAAAGGTGACAGAGCAGATCCGCGTGGAGCAGGAGGCCCGGGATGACAATGTGGCCGAGTATCTGAAGCTGGCCCACAACGCCGACAAACAGCAGGCCTCCAGGATCAAGCAGGTGTTTGAGAAGAAGAACCAGAAGTCAGCGCAGACTATCGCACACTTGCACAAGAAACTAGAGCACTACCACAAGAAGCTAAAAGAGATCGAGCAGGTAAGAGATAACTGTCATCCCTCTGTCGTGACTGGAGCTGGGCAATATATCGAAATTTTCCGATATATCAAGACTTTGTCACACAAGATATAGAATAAGAGAACAGCATTTAGTTGGCCAGTTAGCCAGTTTTGAGTTAAAAATATTTCTCTTTTTTAGCACATTGCACAACTGTATCTTTGTTATGGTCATTGAAGAGTATTTTTTTTATTATGACATACATATACAGTGGTGGAAAAACGTTTTTGTTAAAAAATCTAATCCATTCAAGTCCATTTTCTCTCTCACATTTAAAACAACAAAATTTTACCAAAGCGCTGCACAATATAAACAAAAGATAGAATAAAATGCACAGAAAGGAATAAAAAACAATAAATACATGTTCAAATTAGATGTTCAAACTAGTGCATGAAGAATCACTCTTAGTTCTTCAAATGCAGTTTGTTTTTTTAAAGGCACAGCAAAAAAGGGCAACAAAACCTGAAAAATACCTTTAAAATTCTTTAATCTGAAAACATTTGTGATCATTTACATTTCTAAGGGTGTCCAAAAGCTTCTTTCCACCGCTGTAGTTTAATTTCAGTAAAATATTTTAATGCACATGTGCTGCTGATCCTAAATTAAAGCGCATTTAAGGCTGTAAATTTGAACCGTATTTTTGTTTACTTGACCAAAAAATGTTTCATGATATACCATGTATCGTGATTAAGGCAAAAAAGGTGACATGAAAATTGGTTCATATAGCCCAGCCTTAGTCGTGACTTGTTTTTAATCATCTGGCCAGTGGCTCGAGTTCTCTGGTAGCACAGCTGTGTCCAAAAATAGACGGATGACTCTCCAAACACCTATTTATACCAATGCATCATCCTGTGTCTCACCTAAATCTCTACAGAGCCTGCTTTCCTCATCTGTCTCCCCACGGTTCTGTCCCCTCTACCTGATCACCTCTCTCCTACCTTTGAGATCCTCTGCTTCTCTGCTTCCTCATTTCTCTTCCCTCTCTTCAGAATGGACCGGCCCGGCAGCCCAAAGATGTCCTGCGGGACATGCAGCAGGGATTAAAGGACGTGGGAGCCAATGTTCGTGCTGGGATAAGCGGTTTTGGAGGTGGGGTGGTTGAGGGGGTCAAAGGCGGAGTGTCGGCCCTCAGTCACACGGCTGTGGTCTCCAAGCCGAGAGAATTTGCCAGTCTCATCAGAAACAAGTTTGGCAGCGCCGATAACATCGCTCACCTGAAGGATACACTCGAGGACGGAGTCGGGGGCCACTCTGAAGACACTCCCACACCCCGGGCCCTGAGTGGAAGCGCCACTTTAGTTTCCAGTCCAAAGTACGGCAGTGACGACGAGTGCTCCAGTGCAACATCCGTCTCCGGAGCGGGCAGTAATTCTGGTGGAGCTGGAGGAGGGGGGGGGGTGCTAGGACCTACAATGGGGAGCCCCCGGCTGGACGGGCACCATCACCACCACCATCACATGCACAGTTCATGGGACTCTTTACTAGAGGGGTTGCAAGAAATCAAAGCCAGCCAGACGCACATGGAGGACGCGATCGAGGACATGAAGGGCCAGCTGCACAGCGACTACTCCTACATGACTCAATGTCTGCAAGAAGAAAGATACAGGTAGATGCAAAAGCACAGCATCGCATCATACCCAGAACTTTCCGTTTCTTATCAGATAAAAGTATCCGTCTGTATTTTAGATTAGTTTTTGTCAAACTCCATCCATATCCATACATCCATATCCTTTCTACGGATTTAAGCATCAATTTGTTTCCATACAGGAGGGAAATCTTTTAAACCAAGCACTCACATGCACAGATTTAAAAAGAAAGATTATTTTGCTGAACAGCATGATTTTTAAAAACGGTGAACAGTGCACTTGTTGGGAGTGATTTTCAGCTCTGGATTAATGTATGTTTGCTGTTCAGGCGAGCTGACAGCGGCGCAAAGCTTCTAGGATGATTGAAAAACAGATTTCAGCAGCATCATGTTCATTGTAATGAAAGTTAACAAATGCATTCACTGCTCATTTAAATTTCGATTATTTAAAAAAAATTAAGATGTTATTGGACTGATTTGGCACAAATAACAGTGCCAAACAAGGTTTGACTAAACAATGTTTTATAATCTGAATTTTTTCTCATGTATTCAGCATAAAGCGCTTTGTATCTTGCTCTGTTGGTTCAGGTATGAACGACTTGAAGAGCAACTCAATGATTTGACAGAACTGCACCAGAATGAGATGACCAATCTTAAACAGGAGCTTGCTAGCATGGAGGAAAAGGTGGCTTACCAGTCCTACGAGAGAGCGAGGGACATTCAGGTAAAAATCTAATTTACTTGGATTTTAAAGCCTTTCGAAACGTTTATGTGTGACAATAATTGCATAAAGTGCTGAAGTTGTTTCTCTGGTAATCATTTAGGATTTCTTACATGAATTATAGAACAGAACAAAAGACAATGTAATGTTTTAAATTTTACATGTTTTAAATTTTTTCACTTGTGAACCCAGAACGGATTTAAATCAGCTCAGAAAACAAATCCCAGGCAGCTGAACAGAAAAGCACAGCTAAGTTAAGGGAGGTCATCGGTCAGTGCCTCAGTGACACGTGACCTCAGCAACTCAAACACATCACCAGCAAGTTGAACCTGAAAATATAAAACCTTTTGCATAGAAACATAGAACATAAAATATCTTCAAGAAGTTCAAATTTCTTCTCTTCAAATTTGTAAGATATCCATGAACTAGGCCCTAAACCGACATGGTACCACAGACAAGTGAGGACTACAGTCAGCAAACACCTGTAGCTACCTAGCTCGGTTTGCCACAAGTTAAAGGTGCTGTGTGAAAAAAAAACATCAAAAGTGGATGACTGAAAAATTTTATTAATAATTTAAAAAGGGTCTTTCTTTCAGTATATCTAATCACTTTACTAAAGTAAATGCTGCGTTTTAATTATCTAAGAATGAGCTTATTATATCTACTTGCAGTGAGTCCTCATACATGGCATACTGCCATTTTTACCATAGTGGCTCTGAATGGACAAGCAACTGTGTGTGTGAAGTGAGAACCACTGAGCTTTAAATCAGTTTAGAGCATTGTTTTGGAAAAGTAACGCTTTATATAAGAGAACAGTACACATGCATACATTTTATATGTTAATGTATAGATTCAGTTTGGCTACTGATGGTCACCATCCATTTGTAACTTGCTATATGAAGCAATTTGCCCATCTTTTACACTGGAAGTTACACTGTAAGGTACACTGTACCTTTAATTATACTGTGGGCTATGTAACTTTCCACCCCTAAAATTTCTCTGTTTGGGACTCATTTGATAACTTAGCAACATTTTATTGAGCACATGTCTGTCCAGCAGTGTCCCGAGGCGGACTATTTGCACTTTACAGCTTTTGCTTCAGGATGGTACATGACATTTCACTTTACACACCGCTTCAGATAAGAAAAGAGTCAACAACCGGCAGATTGAGGAGGGCTAAGAGTATGTATGATGCAGGATGGATGTCAAATTAACTAATGTTAGGAACAATTGTTAGGAAGCGCTTCACAGAATAATTCTCCCAGAGTTCAAAGTATTGCTTTGAAGCTTCTCAAACTATTATTTTATGGTGACTCCAACACTTGGAGCCATGTTTGTGTTGTATTGAAGAAACACTCGATCAAATTCACACAGGCTAGGGAGAGCGCAAGCAAAAATATATATATTTACAGGAACTACTCAGAAAATGAGAATATATATAATAAGACAAATAGGATGCAAATCAATATATTTGAGCTTTGGGATATAGGTCCTTAGAAACCTGTAGCAGACAGTGAGATAAGGAGTAAAATCTCCCTGTGTGGGTTTTTGGACTTGTTCATGCAGGAAGCCGTGGAGTCGTGCCTGACCCGCATCACTAAACTGGAGCTGCAGCAGCAGCAGCAGCAGGTCGTGCAGCTGGAGGGAGTGGAGAACGCCAATGCTCGAGCTCTGCTGGGAAAACTCATCAACGTCATCCTGGCCCTCATGGCCGTGCTGCTGGTCTTCGTCTCCACTTTGGCCAACTTCATCACACCGCTGATGAAGACTAGAACCCGGGTAGCTGCCACGGTGCTGCTGACGCTGCTGTTGTTTATCTTGTGGAAGCAGTGGGATTTTGTGGAGGTGTGGCTGCTGCCCAGCTAAGGACTTAATCACAAGCTGGCTTCCGCTCATTCGCCACCAGAAGAGCCCAGAGTCTGAAACTTTTGGACGTTTAAGGTGGAGACAAAACATGGGACTTTTAATTAAAAACTAGTCAAGATCTGGCTCACAGGGGGCGTTTACATAGAAAACAAAACATAATTCTCTGCTTGCCAAGCAACTAAAGACATCACATCATCTCAGCCAGATGTACTGGTGTGAATAACCAATCATTGATTGCATCGCTATCACCAAAAACTTGAGTTTCATGCAAGAATTCTTTGGATGATCTTTTTTTAAATTATTCATTATACACAAATGACAAAGACTAGTGCAAATATTGACAACTGTAAAATGCTGATCATGTTTGCTGTAATCTTAAGGTTGAAGCTATTTGAAAAGAAAAATGTTTTTCATGAATGTTATGTACTCACGCATGTCCTCAGTATGTACACTGAGATGCATCTAGCTGGCATGAGGTAACATTTCATTAATGACATCAATGTGTCCTCTATAACTGCCATTTTGTTGTAAGGACGTGTTGCATCTCCACTCAGTGTCATCCACGGTTCATTTCTCGACCTGCTCTGGTGTTGCAGCTGTGCTTTTAGGCTTTTCTTTCTTCACGTGTTTTCTTACAGTTGAATAAATTAAATCTAAAGTTCACAATAATCCAACTATGTAAAAAACAAAGAAAGAAATAAAAAAACGTAAATGATATTTCATGACCACTATTGTAAAGAGATAAGTGCAATCCGCAGAGTCAAATTACCTGGCATGTCAACGTTTATATCCAGTTTGCAAAAAGAAAAATACATTGCTGTTTTACTAAACAATGTAAGAAATAAATTATTTCATATATTAGACTGATCTTTATTTTATCCTCATCATCTTAAATATTCTTTACGACCAATTTTTTTAATTTTGGGGGCTCTCACCACCATTGAGTGACAGGTAAGAGGAAAGAGAAATGGGGGGGGTTATGGGTCTGTGTGGCAGGTACTCAGCTGGATGAGCTACACACCATCTCAGCCAAATACCCCTTTAAGATGGGTCATAACACTAACAAGCATTTATAAGCTGCAGCTTTATTAACTGTTAATGAATCTATTTCATAGCTCCCAAATAAATCACGAATGTGATTTATTTGTGAAGTGTGACCTTTTGGTTGCCCAGTATGAAAAACAACTTTATCAGCTGGGCACAAAAAGGATCTAATTATCTGCTGCAGAGGACCAGGACTAAATACATTTTGCAATAACATGCCGTAGTAAGCATTTATTACACAAGTTAAATAATTAATGTTTAAACAGATATGAACTTAAAAATTTTTAAAAATTTTTTTACGTTGTGCTCAATCCCAATCTCAATATTCATTTGTTTTATGCTGTTATTTCTCTATGAAGACAAGTGTAAATGTGTGAGTTTAGCAGGTGGTTAATATGTTTTATTTTAGCTCATGTTCACAACATTGCACTTTAAGTTTGGGTGTTGATGCTTCTGCCCTAAGGACTTGACTGCTGCTCATAAATTTGCCTACTCAGGGTCCCACTATTCAAACAGCATCCACTGCAGCTAAGAGAGACCAACACACAACCCAAATCTATTGCAAAACATCGGCTGCTGAGTTTAATGCAAATATTGATGCAGAATGACGATTTACTAAAGTATGCATAGTTGTTTGTGTCATTGTTTGCCTGGTATTTGATGTTTTTTCCCCACTAACTGCACAAAGCAGGTTACAAAAATCAGTGAGTGAATATTTACTTGAACTCTGCTAACATTGTACACCATACGTTTCACGTCAGAAAAAATCCACTGATCATGCTAGAAGCTTGTTTACAGTAATAATCTGTACTATTTTCTCTTAGTTAGTTTTGTAAAATAACTTGTCTCATGGCTAACCAACCTACATAATCACCAACACTCGACAAGATGGTTGTTGCTTGGGTGTTATGTTAGCTAAATAAAAACATTTATATATACACTATTAAATGAGGAGGCATCAGCTGGGTGGGTTGTGTGTGGATTATTTATGATTTGTTCAGCACCATCTTTCTGGATCAGATTACATATAAAAGTGCAACATTAAAATCAGGTCTCAGATGTACTGTGCATGCATCTGTTAATCCCATGGATTATTTTCACTTTCACTTTATCCGTCAAGTTGAGTTTGTGAAAACGCTGATAATCCGAATGAACATTTAAAAGCTTTAATAATTACTGTCTGGACAAACTCGTCACCCAAAAAAGAAAATGACAAATGTTATTTCAAATTTGTTTGTTGTCTTTTTAATAATTACTGTCAGGCAAAATCCATACGAACGATACATTTATGACAGGTATTCTTACAGTACAATACAGAACTCAAGGGGGTCAGAGCCAGTGGCATGGCCACATCTGACCTCTAAAAAGTAAGACATTCATCGTCATTAGATTGTTCTGACTTTCACAGAGTTCACAAATGTATTTTGCATTTGACTCGTATCAAACACAACAGTTTTCTTGATTACCTAGCAAATTCTAAAGACCTCGATAGAAACAGCAGAGTAGAAAAAAACATTGTATTACAAGCAGAAGAATTCCTGATTTAATTTCCTGTCGAGATGAAAAATGTACAATATATTGCTTTCAGGTGCTCAACTTAAAATGGGTACTCCAAATCTCCCCAAAAAACATTCTTTAGTATCCCCTCCTGACTTTTTTTAAAAACTAATTTCTCATCTCAGGTGCAGTGTCTTTGACCTCAACTCGGAGCGGTCCGACAATTAATCCACTGGAGGGAGCTGCCATTTCAAGAAGTTACAGGAGCCAAACATACAGTAGGACCAACAGCCCCTCCATAAAAGTGCAGCTATCCAATCACTCACCATCAGCTAAGAGTCTGAACCCCAAACTTTTTGCCTCTTTTCATGAAACTGAAACAGAATGACTACAAAATAAAGTAAAATAAAAACTATTTATGTTCACTGAGAGTTTTGAGCCTAAGACACAGTATCCAGTCACAGCAGTACATTTGAGGAGAAGAAAAGATGAAATACAAATGACACAGGGATGAGTATTGAAAGTTTCCTTAACTGACATTTCACAATAATTAAAAATGCTGAACAGGAGGTAACACGGACTTTGGACTTTAGTCTGACGACTAGATTCTTTGTTGGCCTTTGCAGTTATCCTCAAATATGTACCGTTCTCATATTTAGTGCACTTAGATCAAATGTACAGTTTCCACATGAAATGCACAGCATCAACGTTACAGTGACTTAGTTTCAAACTCCAGAATCCGTGTTGCCTTTTGGATATTAAAATGCTGTCTCAGGAGAGCGCATGGTTGTTTCCAGACTCAACAGACATGAGCCTGATTGCGGTTAAAAAACATGGACACACAACTCGGTGTTCAGCAGGACAGAGTCAGACCTGCTCCCACAGTCTTCAGGCCATAAACCGATAAACTGGTCCCACAAGCTGACGAACCTGTGGCCTCATTTATGAAAAGGTTTTTGGATTTCTTTTAGTTACGATCAGCCTCAACTCAGCTAATCTGATCGCCATTCAAGTATTCCTTCTATTTAGCACGGCAAAACTAACAATCACTATCATCTTTATCTGGATTACAGTACTAAGTTTCTCTCCAATGATCATTACTCTGGCTTTAACTCCACCTCCCACTGCCATTTTTCTTCCTTTGTAAATCCCTTTAAATTGATGACATCTGGGGAAAAAAACATTTTCATAAATCCAGCCCTCGGTTGCCTAACAAATCAACATCACAGCGAGAGAGGTACCTAAGCAGACCTCTGGGTATAGAAGAGAATGTAGGCCTGAGTGTTGCACACTTCCTCCACGCTGCAAACCTTCATCTCAGAGTCGTTACAGTGGACCCAGAAACCTGAAGATAACAAGACAAAAATGTAAAACATGAAAGAACAGGCCGACGGTAAATGAGGTGATGTGAAAAAGGTCCAGCTTCCTCCTCACCTCCTTCTGTGTTGTAGCAGTATGCGGTGTAGTGCCCTGAGCCGAAGCCTTTACCATGATGCATGACCACAGCAGACAGATCGTAGGTGTAGCCTCCTCTGTGGACAGTTTGATCCGAGTCTGTGCAGCAGTATGGTTTGATGTTCATAACTTGGTCAAAGGCCACATGGACGCCGATTTTCTCCCTATGGTTCCGCCCTGACCATCTGCTGTACAACAGGAGCTAGTTAGTGATCCAGGAACTCGCAAGCCTCATGACAAAAATGAATCCTTCCTGTACTCTAACTGCATTATTTATGTACTGGAAAACATATAAAATTGCAACGTTTGGAGAAACTTGCCTGAAGCGTTTGAGGTGCAGCCGTAGAACCTGAGGTAAACGGTAAATCAGAAGCTGCTTACGTGCTTCCGACAGAACTAAGGGTTTGTGGGATGATTTCCGTCTTCTTTCTGAAAGCAAGAAGCAATGGGAAGTTAACAATACAGGTAGGATTTTTTTTCAAAAGTAGGATTACTAATGAGGAGCTTCGTTTTAGTCAGCAAGTGACCAACTTTAAAATGATCAAGTATTATAAACAGTTAAAACCTTGTTTGGTTTAAGCAAAAGCTTCCAGTCATTGTTAATAGCAACCGTTTTTCTCTCATATTAAGTCACCGTCTTTACTTTCTGCTCCATCACTCACAGTTGGGGGCTTAGATCCTCTAACTAACCTATATAAAAATCTAAAAATTCCTGCCCGGAGCATTTTAAAAAACATTAATGAAGGAAAGTGACATCCATATCTGAAATAGCACTTTTCAATTCTGTAGAAATATCCTATGGCACCAACACACTCTGCATTCAATGAGTATATTTACATGCACAGCAAAAGCCCTGTTATGACCGAAGCATCCTGATTATGTAACATCTCACTCTGCTTTCAGAGACCTAAATAAGGCCACCGACTGGTAAACGTAATCATCAAATGATTAATTATTAACGACACATGATAAAAAACTTGGATACCCCAATGATCAGGGATGTACGGGGATACAGATTTATATGGTTCCAACTTCTAAGAACACAAAGTTATCAAATTAGTATAAGATCTTAAACTTAGATATTAAATTTACAACTTTTTAAATCTTGAAAAAACAAGACGGTATTGATTCAGTATATCAATAACCTTGCAGTTAAATTGATAAATCAATGTCAGATATCCTGAAAAAAAAACAAATTAAACAAACCTCAGTGGGGCTGATGAACATTTATATTGCAATTTAAATGTCAAATAATAAAGAAAAACTTAATACTCAAATAATAACGAAAACATAATACCCAAATAGTAAAGAAAACATAAGACATAACAGCTGTCCTGCAGCAATGCTTGTTTGTTGTTTACACAAAACTTGCTATTACAGTGGTGAACTGTCACAGGGAAAACATCCTCCCTCAAAAGCTGTGACACCTTATGTCTAGATCTTTTCAAACCAACAAAGTGAAGGATCACCCATCCTCTCTTTAAAAAATGACTCAAACTTATTTTTGTTTTAAAAATGCCTTCTAAAACTTTTTTTTATTTGAGAAACATATTCATTATGGAAATAAACTAGAATCGTGAAATTGCACAGTATGAAAAAATAAACTGTCTGTCTTTATTTTGGTAGATTTGAGTAACCAACACAATTATGTTAAGTGGAAGTAGGTGATGCATGAAAAAATGTATCTGGTTTTTATAGGACCGAACATGGTACTAACTGTTGCAGTGGTTGCAGGCATAGATGCTGCCTTCAAGAGCCTCCATCTCTGTAAACTTGGACAGCATCTCTGTGAGGGTGCAGCTGCGCTGGTAAGCTGTAGAGCCTGAGCCTTTGTCTGTACTGTGATATCGCTCTGGAAACTCCAAGGACAAATCCCAGAATGGCTCCACTGTGTTGGACTTGTGCTTGCAAGATAGACACGTCACCTAAAAAAGTAGATAAAGAGGAAAAGAAGAAAGGAAGCAATTGTAATCATCTTGTGTTAATTAAGTACCTCAAATGACAAAATGATGAGATAAAAACATAAATTACATGGAAAATTCTTGTGTAACAACTGTCTTACAATAATTAAAATCACAATGCAATTCATCATCGTTGCAGCCTGGAAACAGTTCTTCAGTTTCTTTTTTTTTTTTTAAACAGATATGCTGTAAGTTTACACGGAATATTGGATCGGTTGGTCTCACCTGGCTGAGTAGCTGCCCGTGAAAGATGGTGTTGAGAACCTTTAGCACTTGCTTGGACATTTTCCTCTTTGTGATGGGGATAACTATCCTGCGTTTGGACCCTTCTGTGTCCAGCTCCTGCTGCACCTTGTCCAGAAGCTCACACAAAAACTCCTGGGCGTCCTGCTGGTCATAACCACGGAAAGCTGGAATGAGGTTCCACACGGAGTGCAGCATGGCGAAGGGAGAAACCAAAGACCACCGGCCCGACCACATGACCCTGAAAAGTGTATGCAGCTCGTGGCACAGAGACATCTGCTGGCGGGTGGAGCAGCGAGGCTCCTTGGGCTGGACCAGCTCTGCAGCCTTGGGGGAAGGGGGGACACTTTCTTTTTTGCCCACAGGCAAATTCCAACAGCCTGCCTTCCCCACGCGTCCAAGAGGGTACTCTGACAGCGCCGTGTTGCCGCTGCTGACAACACCTCCTGTCACCCCCTTCATCCCTTGGGGGTGATTGGTCTTGGCCAGCAGCTCCTCGGTCTCACACAGGTCCAAAGTCAGAAAACACTCCCTGAATTTCTGCAGGTGACTCAGCACTTGCAATATAGAGTTCATGTAGCATGTGTTCCCCAAGTTACGCAGACCGGTGACGCCGGGAGCGAGCCTCCGCCGCGTTACCGTGTGTGTGGAATAGTATCGCCTTAGTTTAGCAGCTCTGCCGTTTTGAGGAGCTTTGCGAGACAAGGTGATAAGTGAAGGCTTCTTGGGGGGAGAGGGAGGAGGAGGAGGAGGAGGAGGTAGGCGTTCTGGAGGGTCGCGAAATTTGCGAGGAATGAGTGTGATGGTTGACCGAGGCGCCTGAGTGAGAAGCCTTGCACTCTTCCTGGGAGGGACGCTGCCAAGTTCTTCCATGAGCCTCCGTTTCACCTCTTTCTTTTGTCTCCTTGCTTCCTCGAGTTTCTCTTTACGCTGATTCTGAAGCTCCTGATGTTTGCTGATCCACATCTGAAGCATTTTACCTAGGAGCGCTTTCCTCCTGTGGCGCAAAGCCAGCTGCATGTCTGGCTGTGGTCCACCTTCCCCAATCCGGTGGGTGCAATCTCTCCCGGTTGCAGAGCGCAGCGAACGTCTACCCGGACTCCGTACAGTAGAGAGCGCTCCTCTGAGGAGTTTGAGGTCTCCCTCTGCGTTGTCATTGAGTACATAGTCCCCACAGGCAAAGCAGAAGACATTCAGCTCACGCACCTCCATAGCCAGCGGGTGGTGTGACTCCTGAAAGTGTTTGAGTGAGTGTTCCTCCATGAAACGTCCACAGGCCACGTGGGAGCACTTGAGGCAGGCCCACACTGACTCCGTTGTTCTGCACATTACACAGTGCCATTTCTGAGGATTGAGGATGGAATGATCTTGGCTCAGACGAAGACGCCCCACGTGTTTACAGCGATCCATCACTCCCGATACACATGCGGCCTCAGCGATAGGACGCACGTCCTGCGGGCTAGCAGCAACTCATCCTGATGTAACAGTTTAAAGGAAAAAGTGGTGCAAGATTAAGAATCATTGTAATTAATGCACATTAACACACTTTACTGTGCGGAGTGAAAGGGGTATAAAAAAAGAAAAGTGTATACTAACTGTAAAAGTAGTGTACTCGATCAGGTTTGGGACATCACATCATCTGCAGAACATAACTCAGCACCAATGCTCAGCTGGAGAAGCCATGCCCATGGTCACCAGCAGGACCAAGAGGAAGAGTCTGATTAATAAAAGGAATTAGCTGCATTAGAAATCTAGGGAAAGAGCATTAAATAACATATAACACACATAGACAGTCATTGTTCCAAAATAAGCAAAAATTAAGGCATTGCCAAGAAGACTGATCATCTCCAGACTTCCCATTTCTTCAAAACAAAAACAAACATCAAATAAATAAAACTTGTCTTGGAATGTAAACTTCTGACAAATGTACCTTTAACAATTATTGTCATGTACAACATCCAATCCTATGAGCTCAATATGAATAAGGAACTTCTGTACAAGGAGGATTTGATTGTAACTTTAACTTGGGATAGGGAATACATGGTAATTAAATAATACATAAAAAGGATTAGTAGATAAATAAAACGTTTATGCTATATTTGAGGCGGTGTCAAGCAACACATTATTCTTGATAATCTTATCTTTTATTTTTTTAATAACTTTGTTTACTAACTTTAGAACTAACTCTGGCTCTGTGGTTTATAGCTGGTATGTGAGCAGATTTACTTTGTTTGAAACAGCGAGATAGCAATCAGCTTAAGCTAACACCGAACACACCGTGGTATACTGGTGCACAAATCAAAGCTACTTAAAAAAAACAAAACATAAAAACACAAGTGAGTTATTAATATGTTCTGCAAAACATTTTTAGGTTGGAGAAGAATTAAACTTTTTAACTAAGTAGTAAGCTTAATGTCCTACTTGTAAATTATACTCCCCACATTATTATAAAAGAAGCAAAAAAATCCAGACTTTTATAGAAATAAATAGTAATAAACAAATTAAATTATTCAATTAATTATATGATTAAAAAGTCCAGCCCAAGTGCTTTTCCAACCTTTAACATATTTTGAATAGGAAGTTGTGTGTAGTTTTCATCACATTTATACATTCATGGAGCTGTCATGTCCTTGCATGTTAGCAGTGTGGTTTGATTAAGAAATAATATTCAAAAGGGTCTATAAGTCTTCTTAAATTAATCTCAAGATTTCTCAGATTTACATTGTCTGGTGTTCCAACAGATAAATCTGTGATAAGTGGTTATATATACAGTTCTGAGATCTTTTACTATGCTTTTCACTTTTAATAATTTAATCAGGATATATACCGTATCATTAGGTTTGAAGCACTTAAGTGATAACTTTGCAGTCCCTGCTTCTCATTCTGCACCAAAAGATTTTTATACTGCATTTTCTTTACTAGGAATTTCTCATTTTTGCATTGATTCATTGGTACTTTTCCTGAACAATTGGATTACTTCTTCCACCCCTGCCAGATGGAAAACGGATGTCTGTCCATTTAAACGGTGTAGTTAATCTGAGCAATTGTGTATCTAGGCTGTATCAGCACTGTGCCACACCACTCTTTGCTTTTTGTTTTCCTCTTTGTGTAAATCATCCACTTTTAACTCCGTTGTTGGCGAAACATCATCAACTCGGTGCAACTGGTTTCCAGTTGGCTGCATACACAAATCCTGATGTGTTGCTTTCTTCTTGCTCCGTGATAAATCGTCTATAATCCCATTTGACGCTAACATTTATTGTTATAAAATCTCCACTGGGTCTGTGTTTTATACGCTGTTGTCTGCCTCAGATGGGCTGGCTCTCCACGCCAGGCTAAGCTACCCCACCATCACCATGTTCAGCCAGAACAAAGAACAGTCAGAGAGCCACTCTTCAGGAACCTCCAACAACTTTGTTGGTTTGAGGCAGCTCGGCGAGCAGTAACTTAGCTAACGCCGCTAACCGTTAGCTGCAGTGGCTCAGCGGTGGCTTAGCGCCGCTTAGCCGTTTGCTGTTTTACCTACAAAACGCGCTAAGTCAAACCCATCATTATTTGCTTGGCACCGAGCAGGTATTATCTGTGTTATTAGCTTCATAACAGTTAGCAATAGCCGCACTGCTAACACGTTTACTGAAGACAATCGAAGTTAACCAAATGGTTGTTGTCAGTCGCTAACGTTCACTAACAGCTTAGCTCGCGAGCGAACTGCGCCGTTAACCGTTTAAAAACTCCCCGGTGACATTCACCGCAGACAGCCGGTTACTGAGACGTGGCAACCATAGCGCCGGGCCTTAATTATGCTCGTTACCACACTAGTAACATCTAATTAGGGAAAAGCTGGGTAACGTTACCATCGCCACATCCATCCATCCGGTACTCTGAGAGCCACTGCTTGTTGTCCTCTTCACAGATTGAACAACCCAACTCTCGATCCAAGCCCAGACCCCGCTGCTCTCATTGGACTGGGACTGAAAGGCAGCCGGGCTTTCATTGGCGGAACAGCTGAACAACAGGCGGCAGGATGGACCGTCCATCCGTCCACCCACCGAGGCCACATGGAACAATAACCAGGGCTGGACACTGCAAACCGGGCGAAGGAAACATCAGCGTCTGACCTCAGTGTCCCAGTAAACCGCACCATGAGCGTGTCAACTGGTTTCAGATAATCTGATGAAAATGTAGTGTGTGTGTGTGTGTGGCATTAAAGCTATTGCGGCTATCTATTTCAAAATCCTGTTCCTCTGGAAAAACTGTACTTAAAGTTAACACACGGTGACACCAGTGCCAAACCACTGCCTAGAAAACATTTTTAAATAATGGGAAGATTTAACACTTTCCTCAGGATTACAATTTTAAAGCCAGTGATATTAAATCATTCAATCCATGGTCATGTTAGATGTTACAGGATTGGTTCAGTTAAAGCAAAAGTTTTTTTTTAAAGGAGACCCATAGCCAGTTTTAAAAAATAACTTCAAAAGTATATTAAAATGATTAAATGTACAAAAAATTGAATAAAAACACAAAAGTTTTGGCTATTTGACTTAAGGAGCTTCGAAATTTTGTTTACCTTACAGTTTTGTGTGTATACACTTTTCTTTTTTTAAAAATAATGATCTAATGTAGTGAAATTCCTCTTCATGTACACTGTACATTTATCAAATATGAAGTTCTAAATGTAACCGTTCATTTAAAAATAGCAACTTATGTATTGTAAAATACACAAGACCCCTGCAGACTGTATTAATGGTTTAAAAAAATTTAGCAGAATTTTTAAAATCAGATTTCTCCTATATGAGGTATCACTGATTGGTTTGGTTTATTTGGAGTGCTTGACTTAAGTCCTTGGCAGTTGCCACAGTGGTTGTTCTGCATGGCCCAGAAAAAAAACCCAACATATTTGTAACAGAGGTTGTAACATGAAAGCCAATTTAACAAAAGTGTCTTTTTCTCAAGACTTAACACACTGATTTATATTGTTTTTAGAGGGCTCATTAGCTACACTGAGAGGGAGTCAAAACAGACTCATTAATAAAGACATGCACTCATTTAACTTTTCATTAGAGAAGTTCATGTTTTGTGAATCATATTTCACTGGAGCCAGACATGCCTGTTGCACTTTAAAGCACTCCTGTAATGGCTTACTGTTTGACTCTCCATGCCATCATTAATCCTTTCCACAGTTTATGGTTAAACCCAAAATGGTTACCCCTGAAGACTAAATGATTATAAAATGAGCTCACCAGCAAAAACCGACACTGCGCTTTTTCCATTAGGTCTTTTTAATACAAAACTATTTAATCAAATAGGTGAAACTAATGCAACGTTGAAGTCCCAGAAAAAAGCTTTTAAACATTCCAACATATACAACTTTATAAAAAAAAGAAAAAGATGTCCTCCGCTCCATACTCAACGCACATTACTACCCAAGTTTTGAAGTTTACGAAGTTTGTTGAACAACTCTAGGTATTGAGTCATGGTATCAACGCAGTCTGCCGGTGCAGAAAGCCCCTCAGGTTTAGTGGCAAACACGGATGGAAGTTCAGGCACGTTGGTGCCGAGGAAGGACTGCATGAACTCCTTAATGATGTTCCAGCAATCCCCTGGAACTACACAGGGACAGTATTCAACCTGGGGAAAAAACAACAAAAGCAAATGCAGTCACACGGAGAAGAGGCATCTGCTTTCTTACTGATGAGAAGAAACTATTATGTACTTACTTCCACTGATATCCCTCTGGCACTGGAGCTCATTGTAACAGTGCCAACCTTTACTAAGAAATCACAGTAGCGATATCTGGAGCCACGACACTCCACTTTGTGTCCCTTGGCATTCTGGAAGTGACTTTTTAGCTTCACCATGAGGACATCAAAGTTTGCGTCTGCTATCAGGAAGGGTCCTCCTTCAAACATGGCCAAGCAGCTCAGGGGAGTTTCAGAGTTGTGCATCACATACAAAAGCTTGGAGGGCTGCCCTGAAACAGACAGGCAACGCCGACTGTCAATAAGGAAACTTAGTGTACTGCATATAAACACAAACATAAAGTCTGTCTGACTATAAAATAATGTAGAGTAAAATAATGAGCAAATCACTGATTCATCGTTTCCTGGCCAACATGAAATGGTCAAAACCTAAAATTACATTACAGTCCTGTGCATGGCAATAATAGGATACAAAGTGAGGATAATAGGATAAGAAGCGAGTCATATATACAAACCAAAGAACCACAATGAAACACGTGATATTCGGTTACATGTAAAAATGGTGAAGAACTGCCTTGAGGTGTCGTAGTAGAAATGGTAGCTTGGTGTTGGTTTTAAATATCTCTGATTTCAATATATTCCTATTCACAAAACATAAACCCTTCTTCCAAAAATAACTAATAAGGACATTTTTCTAGCGAGTCCTGATGCTCTACTTGGCAAATTTAGCTCCATCTTATCAGTGTGCTAGTAGCATTTCTAAAAATAATTAATCAAATAAAAGATATGTCTATAGAAAAAGTCAATCTTTAGTTCATTCATTGTTAGATCACCAACAGTAAGAATAGAGGTGTGCTATGCTTGCTTGATTTATTGCTTTGTAAATGATGCAGGCTTAGGAAAGAAAGAATGTTAGTAGCCAATTGTAATCAAAATGCCTAAAATGTTTGATCTAAAGTATATACACTGGATATTGGCCATAGCTTTGAAAGACCGATTAAAGACTGGCTAGACCTGAACAAATAAAACATCCAGTGATGCAAGCCTCATCTCCAAAGCTCCTAAACAATAAAGTTCCTCCATGAGCACTGACTTTTTAGTGGGTAAAATAATTTCCCCACAAAATTTATGAGAGAATCTGTATTACAAGCTATAACATATGAACACATATGTAAGAAGTTTCTACCTAAACAAAATGTTTTATAAAAGATACATCAAAAACAGTCAATGTGTTGTAATTACTAGTGTACATTAGTCATGCTGGAGATAGCAATCACCTCAAGTACAGTCTACAATCTAACAAAATATTTATCTACCTTGTCATGCTGATATGTGAAAGCGACTTTAACTCACCAGTGTCATTGCACTGCAGACTTAATAAGCTCATTCTAAGAACAATAACATTCAGTTCATTTAGCAAACTGATTAAATAACATGAGAAACTGCTTTCAGTAATACCATCTCAGATTGGTTTTTAGTCATCATGATTTCGCAACGCAACTTTAATGCTCATGCCCATGCTCTTTTCACGAATCAAACTATTTTGTTATCTAAAGCGAACCAAAATCAGAAAGTAATATCAGACCTTCTAAATGAAAATATTTTCACCCTGACTTTTTTAGTGGGTAGGCTACACAAACCCCAGTATGCTGGGTTTGTCCAATAATTCCACCTTGCTGGGACTTGTCTGTTTTTAAACAACCGTATCTGACCCACCTTCTGACAGGAAAAAACAAACAAAATCACACAAATATATATTTCCCTCTAATGTAGGGCTACTGAATTGGTCTTACGAGGACCACAATCCAGCAGGTTTTCCATGTATCCCTGCTCCAACACATTCAAAGAGTCTTTGTGCAAAACTTGATAGACTACTGGACCCATTTCATTTGCATTTAATTTGATTGAGGTGTGTTGAAATTCATTTTTCAGTCTATGGTTGAAACAGAACTACATCAAGATCCTGCTGGATTGTGGCTCTTGTAGGGCTGGTTTGAGAAGCCCCGCTCTATTGTAATCATTTTATTTAAATCACTAAACATTACCTCCACTTTTTAGGGTTTGTTGACCATAATAGCTGGTACACTAACAATGATTATTTGATTCTTGCTGAAAAACAAGAAAAGCAAGTATTACCGCTGACATTTCCTGTGTATGTCTCGCAGTCTACACAGAAGTTACCCTGCTTCACAGCACCCAGCTGCTCCAGTTTCTTGTGCAGAATATCTACTGTCTGCTGCACACTCTTCCCCTCCGCCACAGGCACCTGGCACACACTGAAAACACACGATGCAGAAAACATCAGCATCATCTCAGGGGATGGATGGAGAGATCAGGCAGTTATGGTCATGTCAGGTTATCTGTAATCTGCTAATGCAGCGCGACCAAGAAACAGAAAAACGGTGTATAAAGGCACACACTACAATGAGAAAATACTTCAAAGGAAAATCAAAGAAATCTAGCAAAAAAATGTTTGTAATAAACTTACCAAGTAACCCCCATTGATGTTTTGTCTCCACTTGCGGTCTCTGACTGGAAAGTACATCCGGGTGACTAATTTGTCTTCCGTTAGAACAATTTCGGTTGTAAACTTTTATTCAACTAATTTATTTATATTTTGACCATCCATTCTCCGTTCTTTATTTTCACACAGAATCCACATTAAAACATAGTAATATAATTAAAAAAACAAATAAATAAATATATATATATATATATTTCCGAGGTGGATGCTGTGTGACGTTGTTGCGTCACTTCCTTCGCACGGGACGACCACACGTGTGTTTACAGTATTTCTAAAGTCTGAAAGTTAGCTCACTTGTGCTGGTATAAAAACAACGACATTATCGTTGCAGTCCGAGTCAAAGTGCAGTAATGCCGAAAGTGAAGAGATCTAAGGGAGGAGGGGAGAAAAGCGAGGCATCGATGCCGCTAGGGGACCAGATAATGCAGGCGGACATGATCCCATCCCGAGGCCGGGTGAAGAACAGAGACTCCCGAGCAGAAAACGAAGACAAGTACGTGGACGAGCGACTGTCGCGGAAAATCTTACAGCAAGCCCGAATTCAACAAGAGGAGCTTCAGACGGAATATGGCTTGGCCCCACAGACGAAGAAAGCGCCGGTCACTGTCCTGGGTAATTTTCAAGATCAATCTTAAGATATTACTGTTGTTTGGGGAAACCATAGACTGTAAAATGGGAAACAAACCTAACAAAATAAATGTGATAGAAGACGCATTTGCTGAAGATTTTCCCCATTATTCTAAATGTTCACACATTTAAAAATTAATTGTCCCTTATCTTTTATGTATAAACAACATGGAACTAGTTAATTCGATCCTTATAATGTTAAAAAAAAAAAAAAAAAAAAAAAAACCAACAAAAAAACAGGCATACAGATGATGGGAAGTTTACTGTTCAGCAAAACTTTCAGTTGAACTTATCAAGACCCATTGGTTGAAAATGTTGTTTTCACTGGAACATGATCATCTCATGTTGTATGTTGTTGTAGGGCCCGGCTCTCAGGATGCTGACTCGGATGAGGAATGGCCAGCAATTGGAGATGCAGGTGCTGATGCTGGCCCTGCTGAGTGTGATGCTGAAGTCGTCATAGACCCAGACGATGAGAAGGCCATCGAAATGTTCATGAATAAAAACCCTCCAATGAGGCAAGTTGGACTTTATTGTGTAGATTAATTTGATTGGCACTGATCATATCCATATCCCTGATCAGTGTTTTTTACCCTTTTTTCTGTTCTGTTCTCTTAGACGGACCTTAGCTGACATTATCATGGAGAAGATCACAGAGAAGCAGACCGAAGTAGGAACTGTGATGTCTGAGGTGTCAGGGCACCCAATGCCTCAGCTGGATCCAAGAATAATAGAGGTGTACAAAGGTGTCAGTAAGGTAAGTCATCTTAAAATGCAGGCCTCTCTGTCTCTTTACAATTAAGCAGTGTGCCACACATGAACATATGAGGAACGGGATGATAAATAAATAAAAAACTCAAAATAATAGGACTACCAAAATATATAAAAATTATCTTTCATATTTTAAATTGAATGGTTTTATTTGTATAAATGGAACAAGACTGATATACTGTAGGCTTTATAATCAGATGCCAACCTAATTGGATACCTGACAGAGATTTACAGGCTAGAGAGAGTAACAGGCTAGCTAGTGCTCCCATAAAAATCACCATGAAGTAATATAGTAGGAAGAATGATGTTGACTAGTATCAAAATATGAGCTAATTATCAGTATGATCTACTGTATAGTTGTTGTAGAGACAACTGAATGACAATCCTTTTTGTTGTAGCTAACTAAAGCAAATGTTCATCTTCACATTGAAATTAATAAATATTAACTTGTCTTTTCTCTTCATTTGCCGTAGGTTCTGTCAAAATATCGCAGCGGAAAACTGCCAAAGGCTTTCAAAATAATACCTGCACTTGCAAACTGGGAGCAGGTTCTGTATTTGACCGAGCCGGAGGCCTGGAGTGCTGGTGCCATGTACCAAGCAACAAGGTAGTTTTCAGGCCAATTTGGATTTGACTGATGTCTCTTAACAAATTCTGATTGTATACCTTTGACAGTTAAATGTCGAACATCAATAATTTTTCCCCCTATTTTTATGTCATAGAATATTTTCCTCAAATCTAAAAGAGCAAATGGCCCAGCGGTTTTATAACTTGGTGCTGCTTCCCCGGGTGAGGGATGATATTGCAGAGTACAAGCGACTCAACTTCCATCTCTACAGTGCACTGAAGAAAGCCCTGTTCAAACCGGGAGCATGGTTTAAAGGTGAGTTTCAGTCAATATTTATTTTTCTTTTTTTAAGAATGAAAAGATTAGAAGGAAATATCTTTATTGTCATTATAGCAAGTACAACAAGATCCTGTCATATACAGGTCTCGGAAATTATAATATGCCAAAAAATTTGTTTTATTTGGGGAATTCAACAATTCAAATATGTTGACTTTTTATTCATTTTAAGAAATACTCCAATTTTAAAACCTTTTTTATTTGAGGTTTTCTGAAGCTGCAAATCATTATAAGCAAAATATAAACAAATAAAAGCTGAAACATGCTGTCTACATTTAATCTCTGAAGTCAAGTTACCGATACTACTTGGAAAATTAGAATATCCTGAATTGGTGCATCCATTTCTGGGACTTAACTTCAAAGATGAAATGCACATATATAGACAAATAGTATGCAAATCAATATATTTCCGCTTTTATTTGTTTATATTTTGCTTATAAGGGTTTGCAGGATCAAATGACCTCAAATTTTAGAAAAAAGTGAAAATTAGAATATTTCTCAATATGAATAAATTATGGATTTTAAATATACAAAAATGTCAGGCCTCTGAAAATAAACTCTTGCTTCTGTATTTAGTACATAAAATGTATAGGTTACACCTTTTATGTTGAAATGCTGGCATGAAGCAACTTTTCAAGCACATTGAAATTGTCTGAGTTGTATCAATGTATAAGTACCTGTTAATATAAAATGCATAAAAATCATAAATCAAGCAGAGACATTCTATTATCGCACTGTTCACTTTGAAAACATATTGCACACTGAATGTTCTTCAGTCTTGAATGTGGTACTTGTCTTTTATTGTCTTCTAAACTCTGCCTGACCATAACAGAAAAAAAGATAATTGATGCTAATCGCAGCTTTTGTTATTTTTCCACTAAAAGGGTTCTGGTGCTGGTTCAGAGCTAGAACCTGTTCTTCCTGTTTTAAAAGCCAAACACTCACCACCCAACACACACACTCCACCCCTCTCAGTGTGGCATTCATTTGCTGTTTGCAACTTCTCTTCTAAAAGCTGTTTTCATCCCTTCTCTCCATAACGCCAGACTCTTTATTTAGCCACAAACCATCTGGAACACCAGGTTCTGTCCGCCTAGTGGCACATAAAAATGCATCCATGGAGAAAACGATTGGACTCGACTAAATATCAGCAAATCCCAGGTGCAACTGTCATGTTGTCAGTCGAGAAAAGTCGTCTTTTAGAGCAGGACAATAATCCCAAACTGCTTCTAAAATCTTTTATAAATAAAAGACAGACTGAAAATTTATAGGCGTTCGTGGTTTATATCAATCTGTCACTAGTGGCTGGTTTTTCTTCCTCCACGTTTTCATTGCCGCTCTGTCCCGATCAGGCCTGTAAACAGTGGCCATTATGTTTGGTCTCACGAGATACTGTTTCATTAACTGCCTGCTGAATGTTGGGACACGGTCCAGTTACATGTGACCCTTGGAGGAAGGAATGGGCGAAGTAAATGAATGAGAAGCTTTGGCTGCTTGTTGCAGAGCAGAAAATTCCTACTCCTTGGGACGTGTCACAGTTCTAATTTTAGCACTAGATTTAGAAATTTTATTCAGAGCTGATGGAGGATTAGCAGCTGTCCATAGGGTAAAGGACACCATTGGATCTGGAGGCAAAGTAATTAACATTCAAGCTAAATTGGTTCAAGTCATCCTTCATATTCCGTATATGGAAATTATTGTTGACGGTCTTATTTCCCTTTTTAATCCTCTCGGTTCCTGTGTTTACATGTTGTCCATGTTTGAAGAGATGATTATCCCCAAACAACCCATGACCTAAAAAAAAAGGAAAAAAAGTAAACATGGATCTTCATCACTAGGTGGCAGCGTTGTTTACTTTATACTGTGAGATGAACATGGTGATATTTTCCATTCACTTTCCTATTGGAGATGAATGAATAAAGCACCAGAGCTCAATTAATGTATTTCCATGTTCTCAATTCATCGTAGTTGGAATAATCTGTTAGAGTTTTGTATAACATGTGATAAATAAACACTACTTTACACTTGTGCTGTGGTTAGTGTTGCATGTCAATATATGAAATCATGAAAAAATTCAGTTCAGCTCATTTTGTTCAGTTGAAATCACAACGTTGCGTGTGCATTTAAGTCTTTAATCCAGAAAGCAATTAAACAGACCTGATAAACACAGGGGGTGTAATTATGGTTGTATTTGATCATTCCTACGTGACATGACTGGCAGAAGTGTTTTGCTCTTAGTATCACATGTAAATGTACATCAGGCTAGAAAAATCTGGCTCCCAAATTCACCTTCAGCTCTTAAGATGTTGAAGGATTTCCTCCATCTAACCACTCTGTTGTGTGGGAATCCCCTTTAACGTACTGATCATTTACCTGTGTCTGTGGCTAGAGATTTCATTTGTTAAAGCTTGTGTACACTTGCACGATTGTGTTGCGCAGTAAAGACTTAAATCCCTGTTTGTGAAATAAAGCTGAATGGCCACATCCTGTTAGTACTGCATGGTAACAGGATGAATTGCATAGTAAAAAAAAAAAGAGCCAAGTATAATATTTAGTCTCACGTTTCATTGTCTTCCCTTTATTTACTTTTAGTTCAAGGTGTCCAAACTCCAGAACTAATGCAGTAAAATAGCTTATATTGTAATGTTCTGGCAGCTTTAACCATAAAAGGGACTAAATGCAGTTATGATTTCATCTCTGAAGATACTGCTGCACTAATTCTTTTTCCTTCCGTTGTCATCCAGGAATACTCCTTCCTCTCTGTGAATCAGGGACGTGCACTCTCAGGGAAGCCATTATCATCGGGAGCATACTTACAAAGTGCTCAGTTCCAGTGCTGCACTCCAGGTAAAGGCCTAATAACCAGGCAGTGCTACAGACGTCAGCATCTTATTGTTAAAGGATCTGTTCTGCAAACTGAAAACTTTTTTTTTACCTTGCGGTGCAAGTTAAAGCGAGCCCGATGTTACATAACGTGTTTCATGTCTTTCAGCGCTGCAATGTTAAAGTTGGCAGAGATGGAGTATAACGGTGCCAACAGCATTTTCCTGCGTCTGTTGCTCGACAAGAAATACGCCCTGCCTTTCCGTGTCGTGGATGCCTTGGTGGCCCACTTCCTGTCCTTCCGCAGTGAAAAACGTGTTCTTCCTGTGCTGTGGCATCAGAGTCTGCTCACCCTGTCCCAGCGCTACAAGGCTGACCTAGCATCCGAACAGAAGGAAGCACTGCTGGAGCTGCTCAAGATACAAACACATCCTCAGATTTCTGCAGAAATTCGCAGGGAGCTACAGAACTCTGAGTCAAGGGATATTGAAATTGGGCTCCCTGTTACAGTTGAAATGGACTAACTGAGACCGGTTTCATGATCAGTCCTCATTACTCATGTTTCCTCAGCATGAAAAGACTTTATTCTTGTTGTCATATAAGAAAAAAAAAAGGAAAAAAATCTGGTGGTTCTGTAGTCTCAGAGCTGTAATTCTGTTCCCTGCTACCAGTGCTTTGCACATGTAAAAAATTCATCAGTAATGATGGATCTGCAGTTTTATGATGCAAGTCTCTGAGCTTGGTAAAACAAAACCTTTCTGTATGTATGATTGAGAATAACTTGGTTGTTCTGCTACAACAATCTGAATTAAAAGAAATGAAATCTGAATACATTGGTCATTAATTTTGAGGTAAAAGCCAAGGAAGTTAAAAGCAATTGGCCAGCCAAAGTCAGCTAATGTCTATTTTTTTAAGTTTATCAAGGTTTTCTTTGCACCACTGCAACTTCAGTTCACATCAGCTTCATTTGTTTAGTGCCAATTCATGACAATGTCATCTTAGTGCACTTCACAATCAGTTTGAGTAAGTCTGATTAAGGAAACCAACAGACTGCATTAAATCTTGTCTTCAGTCCAATCCCCAGCCTGAGCATGCTTGAGGCGATGGCAGAAAGTGGTGCATAGCGTCCACCACAGTGGACACCTATTTCACAGCTGTTTTCTAGTATATTCATGGGTGGAAAATTCTTAATTTTACCATTTCAGGGGACATGAGTGAGTCATGCAGTACGCTGTCAGTTACTGTAGAATATTGAATTTTTATATATGTACATTCATACATTGTAATAACCAAACTTTTTTTGTGATAAACAGGAAAAGAAAAATGATACAGCTGTATTTTTTATAGAATATCCATACAATAGAAATATGGAAAGCATATTAATGAATCATTTTGAATAAAATATCAAAATACATATTAAAAAAAAGTAAAATATGATTAAAACTAAAAAAATGCATCACTGTATGTGTCTCAGGAAGTAAATTACTGTATGCAAAGAACATGTTTCTTGATAATTCATGCATCATGGGGTTAAGAAAACAGGAAGAAGTTGGCAGGGCCCCGCAGCACATTTTGTCAGGGCCCCCTTTGCTGACTAATCCAGTCACGGGTTGACACGTTAATTCTGTCAAGATTAGTAGTCCCATGTTGTGAGGCTCTCAGACCTGTCACTGTATCTGTCTGAATAAATTAACAGATTGACTCATTCATGAATTTAACACAAAGCATCTCACTAACAATATATTTAAAAACTGTTAACAGGATCTGCAAATCATGGATAATAATTTTAAAGAATAAGGTCCTAATTTAAGGCATTTGCTAGGGATTTTTTTGTGAAACAAAATTATGAATGAAACATGTACCTATCATACGTATGTAAAAGAAATAAAAGGATGTGCATAAATGCATATTCAATAGTTTAAATTTGTATTTACAGAGCAGTGGGAGTTGATTTAGGGACTTCAGAAAAACATACAAAATCTATGCACTTGGTATTTTAAAGTCAGACCTGGGAGCTTAATTGGCCTGTGCAGTATTTTAGCTGTTCCTAAGAAAAGAGATGTAGGATGTTTTTCCGGGTATCTGTTAGAGAAGTTTTTCCAGGTTGTGGGAAATGCTCCAACACCACTGCCACTAAAGTTGCCTTAGCTTCCAGGCTTCCTCTAGCCCTTCGTAGGGATTATTCTGATTAATGTTTTAACCAGAATAACCTTTTTCCTAATGTTGCCAACATTTGTGATGGTTACCTTAAGTCCAGCATTTTTCCTGTGGTGCTCATCATTGATCAAAAAGTTTGTCTGATTGTCCATAAGCATATAGTTTAGTGCAGTGGTAGCAAACTTTTCCTACTGGGCCCCCCTTTCATTGACAGCAGTCAAGTCAATCTCTTTTTTTGTATCCTGCCTCTCGCCTGTTAATAGCTGGGATAGGCTCCAGCCCACCCAGCGGTACGGAAAATGGATGGATCTCTTTTTTTGGCAGTTGAAATCTGTTGTTGATTGATAATGGTTTGGCCCATTAGTAGGCCTACTTTTTAAAAAATGTGTCCATGTTTTGCTTGCAGTGCAAAGTACAAAACTGCAAGCAAAACAGTTGTTTTGCTAGGTTATTCACTTGCGTCCCCCTTAGGGGTCCCGCCCCCCAGTCTGGGAACCATTGGTTTAGCTTATGTATTTTGTGTTATCTTTATCAGGTAGGTCCGCTATACTTAGTTGATATTTTTAAACAAGTTAAAACTCATGACTTAGATTATTTTATCTATTTAATTAATTAATAAAAAAAAAAAATTGGGTGGGGGAGGGGGGCCCAGTACATTCTACTTAGCTAGCTAGCTAAAAGAGGCTACACGCTACGCTAGTTAACGACTTTGTAAAGTGGGTGTAATTGAAGATGGATAGCTTCATGGTGGATTTGCAAAGAAAACTCTTTACCACGGGGCAGAGTTTAGTCCTCCGGGCAGGTACCGACCCTGCCATGACCAGTGACCCCAGAGTCTTGGACCATCTGCGGGCACTGGAGGAAACGAACCCAGTTTCCTCCTCACTTTTTGGCAAAGTGCAGAAAGACATCCTGCCCTACATGAGGAGGTTACTCACAGTCTGGATGTTCAGAGTAAGAACATTTTACTTTATCTCTCCCAAAATGTATTTTTGAATGTGGCCGTTTAATTTGCACAAGACAACTGTCTTAACAGGTGTGCGAGGATCAGCTTTGTGAAGAGCAGGTGTTTCCACAAGCTGTGCGTTACCTGGACTGTTACCTGAGCCGTTTCCCCATTGATAAGGCCAACCTGCAGCTTTTAGCGGCGGTTTGCATGTTTCTGGCCTCCAAGATGAGAGAGACGGTCCCGTTGACCGCCGAAAGACTTTCAGTCTACACAGACGACTTCGTCCCAGAATCAGACATCATGGTAAATATTTCCTTTTAGAAGCATTTCATTTATATGGCACTGGATCAAATTAAGAAACCACTGATTTGCAAATAATTGATACCATATGTAAAGTGCACATCGGATCAGTTTGATTGATTTAAAATAGATTTAATCCACTTTCCCACTTCACCACTTCCAACTTGTCAAAAAATTGGAACAGTGTTAACAAAGCACAAAAGTTTTGTGGTAGTAAAAAACAAACTATCAAAAATTTGGGAGACCATTTCATAACTAATGAGGTCAGTGGGCAATGACAGCAGACTTTCATTCAACAGAGGACTGGTTCATTTGGAAAACAAGAGAACTACACACCCAGTGGCAAACAATTTCATGTTTAGTGCCAGGACCTTTTATCAGAGAGTCAGAAAGATTGTCTTTATCATTATGGTTCACATCTTTAAGGATGGGAAATCTCCTCACGTTTAAAAAATGTAAGGTTTTGATGAGACAGTGAACATGATATAACAAATTTATAGAGTCTCACGTACACAACCAGTCAATATTCAGTGTTCAGTACTCCTGTTTTATTACTAACTTTGGTTTAAAAACAGACATAAATCCTTAGTTATAATTAAGAGTACTGTTCATCTCTGCATCAAAATCTACAGGCCATTTCTGATTTCTGAATCAGAAATTTGGATTCAAGTTCAGAAGTGACTAATCTTTTAAACTAAACCAGACGTGGTTCTGGATTCATAATTTTTGGGGCATTTTATTTTTCATTTTGCACAGCTTGTCAGCTTTATCGGTTACAGTATTCCTCAAAGAATCACACCCAAATATATTGTCAATAATAAAGTTATTTGATGAAGGTTTGATCCTGTCAGAAAGGACTTTTTATCAGTGCTTCACACACATTTCCTTAAAAATGTCAAATGCACTGTTAGCTGGGTTAGTTTATAACATAAAAAACACCTTGCCTATGATTTCCAGTGTCATTTTTAAAAACACTTTGTTATCTCTTGACTTTATTGTTCCCACGTTAACATAATAATAACTTTAAACTTGGACTTGACTTAAAAACAACTGAACAGACCGGTATGCTCAGTCAGTAAGACAGAGAGCTAGATGCTGTTTTATGCTGGTTTCATTTTAAATACATGAAGACTGTCTATTATTTATGTGCATTCAGTGGATGTAATTTAGCAAGGATCTGTTTTTGTTCATCTGTCTAAAGGACATTATCCTGGGACCTTGTTGTTTTTTGAGTTGTTCAGACTTGTCTACGCTCAATACGAAGCGCACAATGGCAGCAAACATTACCTCATCCCCAATGACTCATTAGAGTGAAGATGCCCATAGCTCAATGTGAAGACAATCGTCTAAAATATCAATGCAAGCCATTTTATCTGTATGATTTCCAGGTTATTTTGGAAGCAAGGATTCAACTTTTTCCACTGCTTCTTGGATTAATTCAGTGGAAAAGCCAAAATAATGCAGGCATGCATGACAAAAGAGCTTTTAATTCCAACACTTCTCAGAAGAACAGAGTGTTCTTCCTGAGCGTCAGCGAGGGCCAAGGGTACCAATAACCTGTGGCCATGTGTGTGTGAAAGATCCTGCGGTGGGATTGTGATGGTGGATTGCTTTAGAGGAATGTGTATGTTGCAGCAGTGGGAGGTGACCGTGGTGTCCAGGTTAGACTGGTGTCTGGCCTCTGTGGTGCCCTCTGACTTCCTGGAGCCAATTCTTCATGCTCTCCCCTTTGTTCAGCCCTCGCACCTACATAACATGCGCAGGCATGTTCACTGCTATATTGCCCTAGCAGCCATGGGTAAGTTACATAAGTTTGTTACCTACATAATAAGTTTTCCCTAAAGGAAGTACAATAAATGTGTTAAGTTTTGTGTTTGAACAGTAAATTGTTTCATCGTGAGGTAAAAACATTTTTTGCGTTTTGTTCAGCTGAATTGTTAAAGACATATTTTTTAATAAATGAGTAGTAAATGTAACTGTTTCAAATGATTTTCTATGCAGTGGAGTGTTGGTCAGCAGCAGCCGTAACTTTGATTACGACATGTCAGCAGTTCATTTTGGAGACAGAGAGCTGAGTTTGTGTAATCCTGCATTGTCTATGGTGAAAGACCAGCATCCTACTATTCAGCTGGCTGATTTCCCACGAATCTCTGTGGTGCTGCCAGAGGCAACAGGTCACAGGGATACAGTCAGTTAGTGCTTTTTTCAGACAGACTATAACATTACAGAGCATCTTAAGATTAAGAGAATTCCCAGCCCTAAACATTTTAAGCCATTCAGAAAGGCGTTGAGCAATAATGTCTTTGTCTCAACGTTTTTCCTCCCTGCAGCAATCAGGATATCAGATTTTCAGGTTTTGGGAAATGTCTGCCTCAGAGAGCCTGCCTTTGTCCTTCAGGGCGTGTCTACAAAGCTGCTATCAATCTTATTTTCTGCCAAGTAACTTTGACTAAACAGCTTAAATGATCAAGAAATAAAGGTCAATGTCCTCAGAATGAGGAAGTTTTAAGTAAAAATCTTCCTTGCTTCTCTGCAGACTGCAGGTTTTTAGACTTCTTGCCATCTACAGTTGCATGTGCCTGTGTGAGCGCTGCCATGCATAGGCTAATGGTGACAGATAACACCGTCTCCTTAGATTCAGTGATGAAGATTTTGACCGAACGTCTGGCTGCAGATGCGGTAAGAGTAATGTTTAACTAACTCTCAGATATCACTTTGACTTTGCCCTGTCAATAACGACCAGGATTGTGTCCAAATAGTATGAAGATTTAAAAAAAAACTTTTAAAGTCCACGTTTAAAGATTTTGTGATCAATCGTTGAATTATTCTATTCAGTATCATTCAGAAGTCCTTGCTTGCATTTCTTTTTATTTGTCCCTGAACAGAGCACCATCCTCCACTGCTATGAGCTGCTGGGGAGTGTGCTGGAGCTCAGCCTGCCCTCATGTTTCCAGGATAGTGTTGGCAAGTCAAAAGAAGCCAGTCCAGGGATCAGCTACACCCCTGCTGACATCCAGGATGTTGTCTTAGAGCCACCTCGGGAAATCGAGCTGAAGCACTCCACCCTGCTATAAATTTGAAGCAAACGATTGAAGAAGCAAAAGTATAAAAATATAACTTCACATGTTTTCCTTAAAATTTTACCTTAATATGTTGAATGCCTTTGATGTATGTTCTATTACTGCTGGTTTTGCTTTTTAATTGCCTCAAGTTTACTTTTAGATAGTTTATAAATACTTGAGCCTTTTTATGATACTAAATTATACTCTATTTTGAGTGTCTAACGCACCACGGGCAGCTATGAGTAGTTTAAAGATGTTCACCAATGTACAAACATGTTTAGAAGTAACAAACAACATTAGCCAAACATTTACTTTGATGGTTTTTATTGATTTTTTCTCATTCCAGTCAGTTCAGTGTAGATCAGTCAAATAACAGGCCAGAGGCTTTGGCAAACATGGTAGTCATTGTGTATATAAAATGTTTAAACAGTCAGCATGTATGTAATCTGCCTGTGAAGGAAAGAAAAATAGTAATGTAATGCCCACATACACATCAAATGACATAAATCTTTCTGGAGTTGTACATTTAGCCTGTCAAACTTCAATAAATGATCAGTTATCAGTGACAAAGAGTCCTTTATAGTCTACCACAATCCAGATATCACAATAACTTCCAGCTGAAACTAAATATTTCTTTAGCCTGCATGTTATCAATTCCTGATAACATGTCATAATTAAACTATATAGTATTCTGCGAAAAAAAGTTTACCTGCCAGCTTCTGAACAGCCGCATATTTGCAATTTATATAAGCTGTCCTGTGGCGCCTTAGTCATAAGCTCAAATATGAAAATTAATACCCAAATGACATCCAAAATCTGTTATTAGATTTTCATGACATGAAAGTTCTTTCAGACACTGACTTCACACATGTTCCACACTCATGAATTTAATTCACAGCATTGTGCTGCAGTCATTTGACAAACAAATCGGGGTTTAAAAAGTCATCTGGATAGCTACAATGATAAATATCAAGTTTCGTCAGTAGGGACGTGGATGACATCATCTGGTGTAGCAGAATACTGGTTACATGACTGCACAACTTTAAAAATATCCATACGTTGTTGTTCACTTCCTAATAACATTGATGTATGAGCTCCACCTTTGAACTTCACCTGTGCAAGTCACCTGACTTGGAAGATAAAGCAGGTTCTACTGGTTGCACCTGTCTTTAGTTACAATTATTATTCAAGTCTTTAACCAAACACATAGCAAGTCATTTCAGGAAAACAAACAAAAATTCTTTCTGAGCTGAAGTTCCAGTCACATACACACAAAAAGTGTCATCTTGGCACAGTTTGCTGGTGTTTTTTTAAATTTAATATAAATATAGAAAAAGATCTAATAACATTAGCAAGTGTAGTCTTTGGTGTATGAAATGTATTCCACATCTCCTCAAACACATTAAAGGCTGTTTGATACAAGAAAGACCTAATCCTAACTTTGAATGTGTTGATATTGCTGTTTTTATCAAACACGACGATCACAAAGCTCGATTCCAAGAGTAACCAACTTTCTCATACCACCCTGTCGGTAATAAACGGCATAGACTGCATTGAAAGTATTCTGCAGCCATAAACCTGGAAAAAAAAGCCATCTTCAAACTCCAGACCAATTAACACAATGTGGAAAATGGTTTCTTACTAATTTCTGCTGGTATATAATCTCTTGACCTGTGTTTTGGTTTCACTTTGTGTTTAGTTAAATACACACTCTTTAAGGGAAAGCTCTCATATAGAAAATTCGAGCTCTGGATGGACCAGAGGCTCTCTTTCCTCGAGATTCTTTGAGATGGGCATTTTCAAGTTATTCATCAACTGTGCCATCTCATGATTCTTGTCCTCTTTGTTCCAGTTGATATCTTAATCGTTATAATTATCACAATTTTGTCTAATTTAACAATCAAATAAAATACAATCTGATATCCGACGACACACCTCACTTTTTGGTACTATGGAAATGTCAACGTGCAAGTATTTTAACGTCCTCAGTAGTGTAAAAAGAATATATATCACAGGAAAAGTCATTCGTAGTTTTCCTTTTCTAATAACTGGCCTTCAGCTCGCTCCAGATCCCCGTATATCCATGGCCTGTTTATAAGCTTCTGTGACATTATCGCAGTCAGTGATAGAAAAGGCACTGTCGGCCACGCCGGCCTCATAACAGCCCCACGGCCGCAGCATCCCCTCCGCCAGCATGCCATCTTCAACGATGTCCAACAGGTTGTCTGCAGAGACGCAGCCTCTCATGCTGGCCTTGGCTGGTTTTTCCATTTGTGCTGGAGGTCTCACGTGGTCTGGGAGATCCAGCTGGTCAAAAGACTCAGAAGACAGAATGCTGTCCTCACTGATGGCCCCCCTTGGTTTCGACCGGGTGCCCCCTCGAGGTAAAGAAGCTGCCAGCTGGTCCAGAGAGCCAAACTCTTGTAGCCCACCTGAGGAAAACTTTCCATTACGCTTGAGAATGCCCTTCCTACTTGTCGGTGCAGAGGGACACTCTTTAGGTGGTGCCACCCAACCGGAGTCACTGTTTTCGGGAGAAGACGAGTAATACCCTGACTCTTGCTCTACAGGCTTCTTTAGGATGCCTTTTCGAGGTGGCAAAGCAGATGAAGGGGCATTAGCTGGAGTAGACAAACCCAAAATGTTCTGCGGATCCACCGAGCCTGCAGCAGGGCCTTCACTCACCGATTTCTGCTTCACACTGTTGCGTCTCTTAAGAATACCCTTGAACGGCCGAGTGTCTGTGCTTCCTTCATGAACTGTCTGGGAGACATTATTCTCTTTACGAGACCTTCGCAGAGAGCGCTGTCTGACTACGTCGCCTCCGCCAGACTGCGGCCGGAGCAGGCAGCGCATCTTGGAGCCATTTTCCAGCAGGGGCCTGGATGTACGGCGCAGCCAGCTAGCAACACTAGCCAGCCCAGTGGGATGTGATGTAGCTGCTGGCAAAGAGGACTGTTCTACCAAACTGCTCTTTCTCTCACACAGCAACGGCTGATGGTAGCCCCAGTTGAGCCACCAGTGCCCAGCGATCTCCTCTATTGTAGCTCTGCGCTCAGGATTCACCATCAACATCCAGCGGATGAGTCCGCAAGCATCTAACAAAGAGAAACAGGAGAAAACATACTTAACGATTAGCTCATAAAAAAACAGGAGTTCCAATTTTTTTACACCAAAGAGATGCTTGAAACTTACCAGAAGGGTGGGTGGGTTTCCGGTAGTTTCCAGTGCTGATTTGCTGGACTAATTTCTTGTGGTTGTGGCCATCAAACGGCATGGTGCCATGAACCAGTGTATACAGCAGCACTCCAAGGGACCAGGTGTCCACCTCTGGCCCATGGTATGGCCGTCCATTGACGATCTCTGGGGAAGCATACAAAGGGCTGCCACAGAAAGTCTGAAGCAATACATCGCCATGGTAGAGGTTTGACAAGCCAAAGTCTGCTATCTGCAAGAAGAAAAGGTCAAAGAGATTATTTAAGAACAAACATAGCACATCACTGTTTTTCTTTAGTTCTGTTCAGTAAACAAACTACTTAGCAAATTTTTCTCCAAAAGGATTTTCTACTATCAACATTGTGGGAATGTGAAGTTATTTCTTATTGAAAGAAATCATATGCAAAAAAGATGAAAATATTTCTAATGATTGTGGGCTAGTGTGTGCAGGACATCGTGCTTACCTTCACATTGCCGTTGGCATCTAGTAAAATATTCTCCAATTTCAGGTCCCTGTGTACTATTCCGTTCTAGGAGGGAGAAAAACAACAGTTTTAACTTTTGCATGCTTTTAAGATAGATCAGCAATGTTTACAGACAACTGTCTTTATTACATAAAAGGATTAGTTTTTACTGGATTCAAGCACATTCTTTTCAAAGCGAACATTTACTTCTGGTACATCAGTTATGCTTCATTGTCTTCCTCTCTGCAGGGGGGCATGCCTTTGACTCAAACCAGTTTGCATTTGTTTTGCTTTCAGAAATGCAGGTCAGCTGCACCTTTCATACTGTACGCTCACTTGTAACGGACACATTATTGTTTGCCGCGTTGGGTTTGAGTCCTAAAACGCAATCGTCGAGAAACATTTTGTGAAGGGTGTAGCCTTCTACGTTGCATAAGCATGGAAAGTAAAATATTTAACAATACATCAGCATCATGTAAAAGTGAATTATTGCAGCTGGTTTGCACAGTTTATGGCAGGGCCATTCACTCGGTAAATACTGTGGAGCAAACCTTTTAAATGCACTGCAAAGTGCTGCACAACCACGCTAAAATATAGTGCGCACCTAATGTTTGTAATTACTCAGCTCTGGCCCTCAGGAACAACCGATTGTTGTGTATTGGCTCTGTCCCTCACACCCTCATTAAACTGTGAGACCATGCGTGTGTGTCTTTGGATAGTTGGCCTTTAGCCCTAATGCAAGGTCTGTAGAGACTAACTGCTCATTTCCCCCTGCATCGTTCTCACAGCAGCAGGATAATAGTGAATAATATTCATTATGTAACTGTGGAAGTGGCACTGTCCTACAAACAAACCAAAAAAACAAGCAAGTGGGGCGCTGCGTCATTAGGTATGACATGGCAGATGGAGCAACGGCTGAAGATCTGACAGGGTTAATATGCCAATGTGTATAAGAACACTGTATCGTAGCTTCAGTAATCAACTTTAAATGCTGCTGATGTAAGGAAATCGGCCTTACCTGATGGCAGTAGTGCACAGCAGATACGATCTGCCTGAAGAAGTGTCTGGCCTCCCGTTCAGAGATAGTTTTCTTATCACATATGTAGTCGTATAGATCCCCTCGGCTGGCATACTCCATCACTATCACAATTTTGTCCTTGTTCTCAAATACTAAAAAGAAAGAAAAGGATCTTACTTCAAACCCTCTGCACTTTCCCATATATACATACACATTGCGTCATGTTTAAAATTTCTCTAGTAAAACCGTAATTACTAGCAGTCATTGACTTGGATAAACAAGCCATCGGGATAATTGTACAACAACAAACATGCACTGTAATGCAGAAACACTGATAATGACCATCTCATCAGGCATGAGTAGGACTGGACGACACGAGGCTCTGCACATTATCTTGCAGCGCCGCCGCACTACAACGGCATACCAGTGCTTATGTAACCGAGCATCGAGCCCTCCGCACAAAGACTTGCGTGACTCGACTCCGAACCTCAAACAGAGACCGATTGAGATGTGCGTTTTTCGCCAGGTGTCACGTTTCCCGCAGTGTGCAGCCTAGCTTCAGTCTGCCCCAAAACGGTCAGGAAAAAACAGCTAAATTCTCGAATACGTACCTTCGTATATAGTGATGATGTGTGGGTGACACAGCGAGGACATGATCTCTATTTCTCTGCGAATGTGCACCAGATCTTGCTCGTCCTTGATCTTATCTTTTCTGATAGACTTTACAGCAACCTAAAAAAGACACAACAATATTCCTTTTAAAAAAATAAATAAAATGGAGATAGGAGTGTGAATTTTGTGAGGAATTTATCAATAGAATCACAACTAAAGATCAGCAGCTATAAGTCTGAGTGACCGTACAGCTGGATTATGTGAACCGCTGTCTCACTTTGAGAATATCAACGGTTTGCTCTTATTTACGCAGCAGTTTTAAGACCACAATAAGACCAGTGCAGACGATCATAACGCTTGCTCCTTTCTGTCAAACAGCTGATAATAAATGCTGCTCTTGGCTTAGAAAAGCTGTAAATGGATCAAGGCTAAAAACGCATTCAACTACTAATGTTATTAACCTTCCAGGTGTCTTAGGTAGTCCAGAACAGGTTTGATTTCTGTCTTCACAGTAGTTTAACACTGCATTTAACAGAATTAAAACCAAGGACCTTGATTAATAACTTTAATAACTAAATGGTGCTGTATAAATATCCCTTTCCTTTGTATCAAATAATATATTCCCATGATTTTAGAATAATCCTTGAGACAAAAATTTAAGGACAAGCTTAATGTTTATAAGATAGTTAGCAGCTTGTCTCATGAGAACAGAAGTGAAATATTAATACATTTGGTTAGTAATGTCCATTTAGTTGAATGAGCGCTAACAAGCAACAAAAAAAATAAATATTTGTGTCCCTCTAAAGCTTGCCGAATTGCGAAGGGCAGTGGACCGAAAACTCTGCTGTGCTGTTCATAACAAAGCGGAGGGAATGCCGGGTCAAGTCATGTCTGTTATAGAAAACATCTATTGTCCGCAATCAGTGTCTTCAAGGCCCGCTGAGGAACATTTAGACCTGAATGGTGTCTGCTGGTTCTGTAATCAGGTTTTTGTGTCACGGCTGCCTATTTGAAGCTTAAATGCTTGGGATTCCTCTATGCGCTGAGTGCGTCATCAGTCTACCCCAAAGCTCGAAGGGTGTCATGAGGCGCCAGATGGCTCATCTGTTGGGATGTCCAAACTTTTCTGTTGCTATAACCCCTAAAGGCTGACATCTCGGTGAGTAAAGCATTGACTTGTCATATCAGTGTCAACACATGGCCGTCTCCCGTCCTGAGTCACCGTCTGACGCCCATTCTCCTCAGAACCACCTTCACACCAAAGACTCTTTTCCTGTTCTGGGAATTGAGGTTTCCTGTGTTTGTTAGCATAGCTGTCAGACAGGCTGAACTCACATTCATGACGACTTCACACCACTGCGAGGCTCTCAGACTGTGTGTGGAGTCTTTGTTACAGTCTGTCTGAGCCACGTAAGAGACCCTCACAGGTCAAACACTTTGTGATTTCACACAGACTGTCAGACAAAATACACAAAAAACATAAATCTGAACTGGAAACACACATGTACCTTTAATAACTGCCACACACTATTTATTTTAATTGTTTTCCAACTGCTTTTCTAAGTCTTTCAAACACTAATCTTTAGATTTGTTACATTAAATTGGCTTTAATTCTTACTGTCGTCTCGCTTTAAGCTCTTAGTGCAGTTTAGTAAACAGATTATTTTGTTTTTCAAGATGAACTATTATCAATGAAGGCTCCTCGGTGACTTTGACACAGCAATTTTTACTTTAATCACTTCCAAATTAGATTACTGCAATTCTTTAGTGGTCTAGTTCTTTACTTTATTGCCCGCAGGCTTCACAAAATGCAGCAGTTGCATGTACTAGTATTCATTAAACCTGTTTCAGGATCCAGTTTACACTATGAGGGGCGAAAAATCACAAAACAAAAAATAAATATGAAAATAAATATATATGCACATAAATAAATAAATGCACTTATAAATAGATAAATACATAAATGAATAAATATAAAAATAATTAAATACACAAATAGTTAAATACACAAATAAATAAATGCACAAAAATAAATGCACAAATAAATAAATATAAAAATAAATAAGTACACATAAATGTATTTCTACATTTATATATTTATTCATTTATTTATTTCTACATTTATTTATTTCTACATTAATTTATTTCT
>JAVQJG010255782.1:0-16745 GCA_036024015.1 Craterocephalus amniculus | reverse complement strand
TTTACTCTGCGATTCGGTATTTGCTTTTATACTGCTTTGATAATTACTTTTACTAGATGCCTTTAAAGCCATGCTAACTAGCCGTAGCCTGTTCAAGACAACCGTAAGATGCCTCTGTTTACAACATTCTTCTTCGTCTGTCACCTAGTTTCTAGCTCTGGAGCTCCCCCTACAGCTTTGGGGTGCGCACTGCATGGTAAACATACCCAGACTTGCATTGATCCGCTTTAAGAGATGAGTGTAGTTGACCTATCACAGCTTTAATCTCTAGTTATAATAATCAATGATGCTGTTGTTTTAAAAAGAAATCTTAAGATATAGGTGTTGCACGTCAACAAGAAAATACTGTTACAAATTCCAAAGGACTGTATTTTAGACTTTCTCTGACAGAGAATCTAAATCGTGTAGTTTTATTGTTTAAGAAGAATTTCACCCTTGTTGCATCACAGTGTTGACAAATGGATGAGTTTTCTTTCCGCATGCATTAAACCATCTGACGGGACAACTGCTCTTCCAAGATAAAGTATATCAGTCACTTTAACAAAGACTTTGACTGAGGGAGCCATGTTTCATCATTCGCAGGAAGCAATGCGAGGTGAATCTGAATTTCTAACGCTCTATTTTCAATGTTACAGATTGAAGCCAGCAGGCACAATGGCAGACAGCAGGAAGACTAATGAGACTGGAGCTGCAACAACACAGCCGGCTAATGGAGACCAGCAGGTGGGGAATACTAAGACCCCAAAATGTTTATAATATAAATTACAACCTTACAAATCCCTGTCCTCTAAATAATGCTGCTTTGAAAAAATGAGTAACAATTTTCAATTTCTAAAAAAAAAAATATCCTGCTTTATACAAACTGACTTGATAGTAGCAACTGAAGTGTCATAAAAAGTTGCATTCGTCTCCTAGAGTGTTGTTTCCAGAGTGAGCAGCTTGCCCCTGGTCAGTTCCACCTGTGAGGTGGTTTCCAGTGCCTACACCAGCACCAAAGACAACGTGCCCTTGCTGAAGGGAGTTATGGACGTAGCTGAGAGTGGGGTCCGAACTTTGGGTGCCGCTGCCACAACGGGATCCAAACCCATTTTGGACATGATGGAACCGCAGAGTAGGTTCTTCTTTCTGCAAAATATTATGCAATAGCTGTGCAATTCCAAGACTATCGCTTAAAGGTGTGAAACCATCGCCAGGTCCACTTATTACCTCGAGGCTTGAATACAACAAAGAATTTTTTTGTTTGTTTTTCCTGAGCTAAGAGCAGATTTTTCTCATGATTGACCAGAGAATTCATGCCGAATACATGAAACAATAGCTATGATTTTTACTTCACTCTTGGTTAAGGGAGTTTTTTTCTGCATTTTTGCACTTCATCTTATTCATCTCACATTTTCAATGAGTGTTTTGCTGTGCATTTCTTACAGTTGCCACAGTGAGTGAATATGCATTGAAAGGACTGGATAAGATAGAAGAAAAGCTGCCTATTCTTCAACAACCAGCAGACAAGGTCAGACAAGAAATTCTGCCACAATAACGTAGCAAAGCAATATCATTTGTTTACTTTAAGACTGATGATGCTCTTTTTGCCTTTTTTTGTTTTTAATACATATTGGGACTGATTCATTTAATTACTGAACTAATCACACTACTTCTTCCCTCTGAATGTGTGAAATATTGTTCCAGTGGTTAATCTCGGTGTTTCCACCTGTTCTCACTATGGTGCACCCTCTGCCACTTAATTACAAATCTGTTGATTAGAAAAAGCTACATAGGAAATGAGGGCACTCTTGCTCTCTAACTTTGGCACATTGTCTACTCTTTGCTTCCTCAGGTGGTGTCGGACACAGTAGGTATGGTATACCAGTCAGTGGCAGGAGCCAAAGATGCTGTGGTGGGGGCTGTGATGGGTGGAGTGGAGCTGACTAAGGCAGCAGTCAGTGGCGGTATCAGTACCGTCATGGGCACCAGGATGGGCCAGATGGTCAGCAGTGGGATGGGCCTGGCCCTCAGCCGATCCGAGGACTGGGTTGAACAACACCTACCACTCACTGAGAGGGAGCTGGGTCAGTAGATGTACTAAATATGGAATAAGTTATCCATCCATAAATAACATGCTGATGTAATAAAGCCATGTGTCTACCTCTGAGTGCCACATGGGATTGTTCTAAGAGCAAAACCATATGAAGGTGGAGCGAGGTCTGGGTCAGCGAAACATTATGAATCAGAAGGGCAAGGCGATACAGAGGAGTAGTATTCTAAACATTTTAATCTTCTGCGGTGATAAGAACATGAATGGTTGGTGCTGCACATAGAGAAGGAGGCAGGACATTCCAATGAACTTCCCATCTGTGTACTTGGCCTGTAAAACACCTACAATTTCCAACACTTACAGCTTTGACACCTGCTACTGTGATGTCATGTTATCATGTCAACCTGCCGTACCCCAGTACAGCAGTAATGATCATCTAGAGAGCATCCTCTGATTATAGACCATGAAAAATACACCTGCAGCTGTGTTGGCAGCAGCAAACCACCCTTACGGCTAGCTATATACCTGGATACTCTTTCCTCTTTTTCCTTTTCTATGATAATGACTAATATGACTTTTAACAGAAGCACAGTGACACAGTGTCATATTCTGTAGTTTATAAAGATAAATGCCGGGGAAGTTAGTCTTACTTTCTCTTTTGAGCAGATATGTTTAAACCCAGCTAGAGTCAAAATTGGAGTCAACTACAAAAAATGTATGCAGTGAATGTTAAATAATTTATATTCATTGCTTCGGCTCAGTAAAAATTATAAAGAGAAACCCCACACTGGCATTTTGTTGGCCCACCTTTAACTTTAAACATGACACATTCACGGTGGGATTTTTATGAGTTCATGGAGCATCACAAATATTTTTTTGTCTGCATTCATTTTCACCAAAATCTCATGTTTTACAAACATAAAATTGTCACTCCCCCGCTGGCTAATGTAGCTGAGGAGAGGGAAGTCTGAGCTTCTGACCACAGATTAGTGGGCTAGAAAATATGGAAATGGATTGGATGGAAGGAAGATTCTCTCTGAAGTTAATTCAGATGTGAAAGTAGTGTCTTCTGATTTCTGAACGTGTTCCGGATCAAATCTGCCACTGTTATCTTTGCATAAGCCTGCGCCGTAAGCAAAGACAAAAACCTGGTCATACAGGTAGTCAGCTGACCTAATATTTGTGCACATATTACTGAACCGAACTTCACCCGTCAGAGCCAGAGTGGCTTCTATTACAACTTTAGGTGTGGAAAAAGAGCCTCAGAGTTTCTGTTACAACTCAGAGTACAAAGTTCAGTTGATATCATCGTAAGATTTCATATTATCAGTGTCCAAGAAAATAAAGACTTGATTGCTTGTCAATGAAACAATGCTGATTTGTGGCTGTTGATTAGGAGGCAGAGCAGTGGTCTGCTAGTTGGAAGGCCTGTTATCCAATCCTGGGCTAGTCCAGGTTTCAAAGTGTCCTATATCCATGCACTGATCCCAGTTTCCCCAGTGGATTCAACTGCATGAGAATGTGTGTTAAAGGAAAAAACACTAGGTAGCGCTAAATACAGTTAATTTAAAGTTTAACTTCACCAGATATAATTAAAAGAAAAACCTTTATTTAAAAAAAAGAAATGTGATCAAACAGGGATTAATATGTTTAGTTTGAGTCTTACGAGAGCTATCATAGTGAATGCATATTTCTGACAATGAAGTACGGGAAGGAAGGTATAGTGAGCAGAATGATATGGAAAAGTATTAGAGGGAAAGGGTGTTGAGGAGATGACCGTGATAGATGACACCATGAATACTTATGGAGGTGCAAAAATACCGGCCAATTGGATTGTTCCTAGCGATGGGAAATTTAGCACAAGATGAGTATTCCATCATGACAGTAAAAGTACACAACCAGATTCACACGAGTATTTCAAAATGAGAAGTGTGATGTTGTGTGAGCTTTTTGAAGAGAAAGAAGACGGTTTCGATGAATTGCAGAACATCTCGTTAAAAATTAGAAATGCAAATAAATTGCATTTGATTTGAAATTTGTGCAGCACTAGGATCCCTCACAATGATGAGAAGTATTTAACCAAAACTAAAGATGGACTAAGAACATTGAAACTGTACTTTGGTTGCATTGGATTCCTACTGTGAGAAAGCTGGTTTTAAGAGAGTAAATAAGTCTGATTTTAGTCTACTACATGGAACATCTGACCCATCACTGGAGACAGGAGATAAATGCATTTCTCTTGCAGCTGCTGTTGCTGAACCTGCCAGCTCTACGGTGACGGCCACTTCATCCAGCCCCAGCTATTTTGTTCGTCTGGGGAAACTCTCTGCCAAGGTGCAGGAGCGAGCTTATGAGCAGTCCCTGGTCCGTGCACGACACGCCAGGGATGCCACCTATGCTGCCGTGGCTCAGATTTCAAGTACCCTGGACCTGCTAGAGAGCACCCATACCAGTCTGGGTTCAGCGGGTAACCAGATAGGAGGGGCCTCAGAGCAGCTGCTGCAGCGCTGGACGGAGTGGAAGCAGAAGCAGGAGCAGGAAGGAGCTGAGCACTCTGAGGTGGAGCCGGATGGGGCCAAAGATGAATCAGAGGTCACAATTGATTCTTTTTAGATTTAATAAATTGTTTGATAGGTTTATTCTTTTATCAACCAGAATTGTTTGTTATGTTTGTTATGTGCAGCATTTTTTATTCCACTGTGATTTGAAATATTGGATGAGAACATTTCTGTGAAAAGATCTAGATTCAGAGTTGACATATAATGCATCCATGATTGAAATGGGAAAATTTTCATACTCATACATAACACACATAAATAAGTTTCACATACTGAAACTAACTTTAAAACTACTGGTTTAATCTGACTTGTTATCCAAAAGGTTTGTCCCTTTTTAAATTTAGTCAAACAATGAATCAAATCATATATCGAATATTAACTTTACTATTATGTCGTCCTTTTTCTAAATATATATTGAAATAGTTGGATTATTAGTGTTTTTACTCTTAACTTCTCGTCATATTATTTTACATTTAAATCTTTTTATCAGTGTGTCTGAAAAGAAGCAACTCACTTTCACTAATCAATTCATTTTATTTCCATTTTGTGTTAACAGCAGCTGGAATGGCGGGCCCTCACTATGGTGCGTGGTGTAAGTGACCAGCTGAGGTCGGCTTGCTCCAGTGTGGTTTCCAGCACGCAGGGCCTGCCAGGAGCTGTACAGGACCAGCTGACCAATGCACGGCAAGCTGCTGAGGAGCTGCAGTCGTCTTTGGGGAGCGCCAGCTCAATCACCCCCGTCCTTCTGGAGCGAAGCCGGCAACAATTAAAACAAGTAAGAATTTCAGAATATTCTCTTTACTGCTTTGTTTTGTCAATGGTGCATCAATTTCTTAAATGTGTCCCAGTGCCTTCATATATTTATCCCATTTTTAATGCCAACAATTTAATACAGTTAGCTCTTGCATTACCTGCATGCACCCCATCAAAGATGGATAGATTTATCAGAAATCTTAATATTTTTTCTTTGGGATATTTTTTATTCACCAAAATACACGGAAAATATCAAGTTTGTGCTGAATTTCTTGATGCATGCATTTGGCACCATTATTATTATTAATTATTTTCAAGATACTTTAAAATTGGAACATGTGTGTGTATTATCACGTAACTTTATTGAATAAATGCTGTTGTGTGCATATTTCAGCTGCAGCAGTCCATGGATGGTGTCATGGAGTATCTTCTACACAACACGCCACTAAACTGGCTCGTGGGGCCGTTCGTTGCTCAGAAACCCGAGGGTGATTTGCTAATGGAGACGGATAGACCAAGCAACTAGATTTTTGCTTGCATAAAATGCTGTTAATTGTAAATGACTACTAATTTGCAAAATTAAGACACATAACAGTTCATGGATCAAGTTTTCTTCTTGCTGCTTTAAACTTTAGTTATAAGTTTGTTGTGTAAAATTTTGATTAAGTTGGAATAAAATACATTTGCTTCTTTTTTTTATTTTTGTTTGAAAACAAGTATTTTTTGCATGTTTCTAACATGAATTGATGCTATTGAACGTATCAATGTCTGACTTTCATTAGTATTCAAAGCATTCCTAAAACTAAGGCGATATTTATTATCTGTGAACAAAGACTTGTCAGACTTCAGTCCTAAGTTAATTTTTTCTTTCATTTTTTTTAAAAGAAAACATGTATCATTTTAAATTAATTACTTTCTGTTTAAAATTGATGAGTTTAATGGAGGAGATAATGAGCTGATATTCAATAAACTTTAGTGACAGCGGTCTCGGTGTCACACTTGAATACGCCGAGTGTGTTTTTTTGTTTTTCTCTCCTGTTTGTGGTGTTGTTGGAGGGGTGTTGGACTTTGCTGTGTTGGCCTTGCTTGCTGAAATGATGCTGATGAGGATGACGTCATGGTCGTTGTTTCGAATGTCGGGAGCTCGCGCAGAGTAGGAGGCCGCGCACTCTGCTCGGGGACACAACTTGTACAAATCTGAAGCTCAAGGTCGTCGACAGCCTCCGATACCTTGAATTTCAGGTATTGTCTTCGTCATAGACTGTCGCGGGGGCCTCTCGCTGTACGGTACAGGCTTTTTAAACAAGCTTGGACACTGTCGCGAAGCGTATTGGTTTGGGTTGGCTGATTATGCTAGCAACACAGCTAACGTTAGCCTGCTACAGGCAGCATTGTTCGATAAACAAAAAACAAGGTTTGTCTGTTGTTTAAAATAATAGACTCTGTTATTCTTGTCTCCGTGATTTTTTACTTAAGGGAAAGCCACCGAGCGAGTTTTGCCTTTCTTTTTGCGTTGGTATGCAGAGTGTCAGACAAAACGGCCACCGAAGCTGTTCGCTAATGTTTCAGTGTTTGCTTTGAGCTATGCAAGCACAGGACGGCGATTGTTTTCTTCTGGGGACAGTCAGTTGGACCTTGTTCAGTTGGATTTTAGACAACCTAGTGTTTACGTTTGTCAGATTATCGTGTAATGTAAGGGTTTCATGTATGTGTTGTAGATGTTTTGTACAGAAACGTCTTCTGCACAATTTCCTTTTATGGCAAGTTTATCCTGACCAAAGATCTTGTTTTGCAGCGAAAGAAAGTGTTATCTGTTTTTTGTAGAACTTCTGTACATTTCTCCGCACTCTATGTAGTTTTATATTTATTATTTTTAACACTGCGTTGGACTAAATACAGGACGCGCAAGGCACAACTTAGCCTTATGCTGCATTCATATGATTCATATTAATTGTGGAGGGCTGATTTTTGTCTTATTTATTTATGAAATTACCTCAAGTTTGAAACATAATTTGGAATGTTTTTTAGTTTTGCGTTTAGTGATGACATAACTAGGCTTAGCCACTCAGGTGATCACATTTAACAATTTGATTTCAACTTCTGAATCGATAAAAGAGAAACCTAAGAGACAGTTAAAAATATGTATATATTGGTCCACAACTGTTCTCTCTCAAACTTACAATTTATTTTAACTCTTCTCTCATGGTGCAATGCTTATATCCAAGCTCTTCATATCTAAAAATCATGTATCCATATTTGGACTGATAGCAATTTTGACTAACTTATGTTGCCACATTTTCAGGAATATCCTCTCCCTCCCCCTTAACCCCCTTCTGTCAGAGCATGGCTCAGGAGACCAATCAGACGCAAGTGCCAATGCTTTGCACTATGGGATGTGGTTTCTACGGTAACCCCCGCACCAATGGCATGTGCTCTGTATGCTACAAGGAACACCTGCAGAGACAACAGGGAGGGGGACGATCCAGCCCCCCAGGAGAGAAAGGTAGGAAGATGGGAGAGACAAAGGGAGTGCTGGATATGGTTTTAAAGGGGGGGGGAAATGACAACAGGAACTTGACTCTGGGGGGTCTCTAAAACTATAGGCTTTGCAGGCACACTGATTTTCTAAATTGGATTAGGAAAATGGGGGAAAGCTGCCTAAACTGGCACGGGAAGCATGTGTGTTACATTTTCTTCTGTTGTTTCAAAGTTACTTTGTCTACCAGAATTTAATGTATTCTAAAACTGAGTGCTCGATAACAAGATATTTGAAATCAGCTGAAAAGTCATGTCTGTTCAAGGCTAGAACAAGAGGTTCTGTGATGTATATGGTGTCAGACTGTCCTTTCCCCTACACAGCTGCTACATCACCGTCAGGGTCACCAGTATCAGCTAGTGTGACGGTGGAGGACACAACCTCAGAGCTCAGTAAAGAAGTAGCAGGAACCTCACCTGAGGAACAAACATCCAGGTATGCTGACTGGCAGCTGGGGAATTTTCAAAGTCCTGGTATGTTCCAGAGATTTCATTTAAAAGTCAATTATAAATATTGATGTTGCTCAACAAAAATCCTAAATACAATTTACTGTCATCATTATTTATTTTCACTTTTAGTACTGTAGAATTGTCTTTGAGGCCTCTTCATAAAAACTGCATTGTAATGTTTAATTATAATTACAGACTGAGGCTTTTGTTTTGTTAATTCAGCATTTTAGAAGATTCTGCTTGCAATTATCTTTAAGCAAGTTTTTAAAAAGGAGTGGGGGGTGGGATTTTTTTTATATTTTGTAATTTTCCAAACCACTATAGATCTGTTTTAATGGTTTTCAAGAAAATTAAATTTTTATACCTAGACCCAATCATTTTTTATGTTCAATTTATCTTTTTAAAATAATTTGTTGGCTAAATCTGAATATGTTGAAGGATGAATATATAAATAAAAAAACATTTTCTTTTCCAAAAAACACTATAAATGTACACAATTTTCCTAAACTATAAATCCATCCATTTTCTTATTTGATTGATGGTTTCTGTCTTTTTTTTTTCACAAAGAAAAAGAGAACGTGCAAATGTTATATGAGGGACTCATACTATTAATAAATATGTATTAAATAAATGCAAATGCATGAAATAATTAATTTTATTTGTCTTTGATTTGTTAGATGAACTCAATGATACAATAAAAATGATTATTTTCAGGTTCACATTTCAATATTGTTCATCACAAAACACAAATGATTTATAAGTAACTTACACATACAAATAGCCTATTATTGATTAAATACAACAATTTAAAAAATGCATTCAAAAGAGGTTTTAAATTTTGGGAGACCCTGTTAAAATTAGAACCATTGTGAGATATGCTTTGTAACTTGGAAGGACAGAGAAAGAGAGTGTGTGTGGATGAGAAAAAGACTACATGGACTCTCTCTCTCACACACAGACACACACACACCCCACAAACACACTCCACTTCCTAGCCCTGCTCTGTAGCATTGACATCAGTAGGCTATTACTCAGTACTTCATGTTATCAAGTTAAATATCTTTGTTGCAAGAAGGAAATCCATGAAACAAAATTAAAACTAGTCAATTCTAATCTTAAAGTTATATTCACCCAATACTATTGAAGGTCTCCTAACAGGCATCCTATTAGGGTGACCTTTACACAAGAGGTTGTAGTTCACAGATAGGCTCCGGATCTTTTCTTTTGTTTACATTCTGACATTTCGGACTCATCTATTTCTCTTGCGTAATGTCTAACAGATTAACTACTATCTGGTCCTGGTAAATCTTGTTTGTTCTCTCATGAAAGCGATTGAAATTCATTGTTAGATCATCAAGTGACAGCCATTTAGCCCAACAGAAACCTTGAGCAGCAGCTTCGTGTTGACATACCACTGTTGGTATTAGAGTGCCACCCAAATGGCTAACCTTTTTCGTTGTTTTCTGTAATTTCCTTTGTTCGGTCAGCGTTTTCTACCCTCTGGTGTCGGTCTCACTGACTTATCAAGGCCATTAGAAGTGTGATCACGGTTTAAACCACTCATTTTAACAACTGAATGAACAAAAGGCAGGTTGGACTGAACAGAGCGCTCACAAGATTCTGAATAGACGGGAGGATTTGTCACCATTTAGCTAAAAAGTTTTGAACTCATAACAGTTTGAAGAGAGTCTGTTTTTCCCACTACATTTTAAACAAGGAAAGAGTTTGATCCCAAAAGAAGCTTCAGTTCTGAACTAGTTCAGTTTTAACTCATTAGTTTTGCAATACAGGTGTACTACTTGAACTTATTTGATGTTGTTTATTATTATTGTCCAACTGAATGCTCTGTATGAGTGTGGTCTCTTTTAAAGGAGTAGCTCAGTGTGTTTCAAATAAAATCTCATTAAACAAGCCTTCAGACATTAGTAATCTTCAATCAGAAGGATTGTGTAGTAAAACAAGGGGGAATTTCACTTACCTACTTTTTAATTGTTTTTGTGATCTAAAATATATAAATTTCTTTTTATTGTGATTTTAGTCCCAGCTCTACGAACCCTGTAACTCAACAGATGACGGCTATGAGCATTTCCCAGGACTCGGGAGCTGTGGACTCTGATCGAGCAGAGGCTGAGGAGGGAGAGGAAGGGGGTACTTCAAACAGCACAGGTAAAAAACACAGTGATCACTTTTAAATAAATCCATAACAATGATTTGTATCATGCTGTGGAGCGCAGTTTTAAGTAAGCAAACAAAGCTGGTAATCAGGGGAAACCAGTTGCTATTTAGAAAGGTATTAATTACTTATTTGGTTATTTGTTATTTTATTTATTTATTAGTGGGGTTGTGGGGAATAGTTTTTAGTAGACAGCGGTCAGAGTTGTCTTTATTTTCAGAAGAAGGGAAGCAAATGTGAAATTGATAATGTGTAGAAATGAGTTTAGTATTTGATTGTTAATGGCGAACATATCTTTTTTTCTCCCATAAGCAGAAATGTCTTCTTCTTCCCTCAGAACCAGTGGGTGAGGCAGCACAGACTTCTGATGGTGACCAAACTCCAGATAAAAACAAGAAAAAGAATCGCTGCTTTTCTTGCCGGAAGAAAGTGGGCCTTACTGGTGAGTGGAACAAATCTCACTCAAATTCTGACCAGAGACCCCTTATTAACTGTAATTTGGTCCATACAGTGACTTCTAGTTTATTGGGATTTTTTTTCACCTCCTACATAGCAATTGTAATCTGACTTTTTTATGTTTCAAGGTTATCCTACATGCAAAGATAAAGGATGAGTGCCACACAAGGGCTCTAACTCGCAACTAACCCTTATACTGTCCCTCCAGTGCTAGTCAGGTTCCATGGTCTTCTCAGCGCATTTATCTTTCTTGGGTGCTCCTGATGGTTGTCTGCCTTCCTCCCTGCACAAACACGACATTTTCTCAGTTGTGTGTCCATATAAGTGTAATACAGTAGGTTGTTTATAGTCTGGTTGGATTGCTTCGTTTTCTTTATGGGGTCCTTGGTCTCTTCTTATTCTTCTCTCTCTTCTGTTTTTCCATGTTTTCTTTTTTTTTTCTCTCTCCGTTTAAATCCAGCAGTATGTGCAAATTCAGGAATAAACAATTATTCAAAATAAGATTTGGGCTGAGGCGGGCTTACTAACAAAATGGTAGAAAAAAACTTATCAAGAAGGGCCTTTTGCATGAAGGCTCTTCTTGGCAAAACAAATACAGTATGCAGCACAACAAAGCAGTCAGACTGTCATTCGGTTTGCTACAGTGCTGGACAAGACTAAATAAAAAGATCAAATGTCTTTACCCACAAAAATTATATATGGACATCTGTATCTTGTTGAATGTAAGCCCTTTAATGTTTTCCATTCATATGTAATCTTTCTCTCGCCCTCTGCAGCTGATGCCTCAAACTGTGGTCAAAGTTTTATCAAAACATCAACATGTTGAATTCAAGCTTCATGACTCATTAGATTCAAAAGAAGTGTTGTTCATTCAGTGGTTTTACAAACTCAGTTACCTGTAACCTAGATATTCAAAGTAATCATTAACACATCATAGTGTGTACGTCCCCTTTTATTTTCCTTCCCCCTCTTTTTATCCCCAACATTTGCACAAAGATCAACACACTGCAGGTTAGTGGTGTAATTTGCAACAGGATGCTTTATTTCCATTTTTGGGCAAAACCTGTTTGCCTAGCAAAGCATACAATAACTTTTTTTCTTTCTTTTTTTTTTTTTTTTAAAAGAAAAAATGTGTATCAGCATAACCCCTTACCTTTAAAAATTAATTTCAACTTGTCAAGTTACCAAACTTCATTCACGTCCTTTCAGATTCTTTAATTATCAAGCATTACTTTTGGTAATACTGAATATTTACTATTTGTCTCAAACTGTGCTGATTAGTGCAGCCATGTTATGTACAGCTTATGTGATCATGTTCATCATTAAACTTCTTTGTTTAACTGATCCCATTGCTTTCTCTGCTTAAGGTTTTGACTGTCGCTGCGGCAACCTGTTTTGTGCCATTCATCGTTACTCCGACAAACACGACTGTCCCTATGATTACCGGAGTGCAGCTGCTGCCCGCATACGCAAGGAGAACCCAATCGTGGTGGCCGAGAAAATTCAGAAGTTATGAGGACTAAGTGCAAAAGAAAAAAAAGTCTCTGACTTTGTGAATTTGAACAATGGCGACTCGAATGATGACACCTGACATCACGGCTTCATTTGTTCATGGTAGTCTAAGGCGGGTGGGTGGGTGATGTCATTGCAACCCCAGTCCAGACACCTCCCTTACTAGCATCTCCCTCTCTCTCCGCTAGAGACTGCAGCTGAAACAGAATGCTTCTGTATGTGTGTGTGTTTGTATGAAAGAGTGTGTGTAAACATTTGCTTGAGAGTCAGGGAGAGCAAAAGGGGCTTGATGGACATTTGTGTTGCCATGGGGAGGGAGGGGAGGCATTTGATTTTTACCCCTTTTTGTTTCCCAACTTGGAGGGATAGTTTGAGTGTATCTTTATACAATCCCTGTAGGTAGTTGAAATTAAATGGTTATAAGCCGTTAAAGAATGCGTCGCAACCTGATTAATGACATAGAGGGTTTAGTTATATTATAAAGAATCAGAGTTCATGTATCGGCAAGATCTTTTAAGGGCTTTGGAATATAAAAGTATCTCCTAGACAGAAAAATGATGTCAAGTTATTTAAAAATTGGCTTTTTTTCCCCCACAACTCCTTTTTATTCTATGGGTCAACACATGTTGAGCTCCAAACGCTCAGCTTTTTCCAGATATGTGTATCTTTATATTGACTCATATGGATACTGGTTGCATGAACAGATATTAATATGGGGAGGGAAAGGACAGGGCAAACCGAGAACCTTGACTTAACTGAGTGATTGAATTTTTTTTTTCTTTATCCTGTTTTAATGAGCGTATGACATCAGATGATCTATATTAATATATTGTAGTTAGCTTGAATTGTGTGATTGCATTCTATTTATTTTTTATCGTTTGGTTGGTCTGTGCTGGAGGATTGGCAGCATGTGTCAGCAAATCATTAAGATTTGCACTTTTAAGTTCTATTTAAGTAGTTCCATCTTTATTGTTACACCATGAAAGAAGAAAATACACAAGCTCTGAGACGATGAAGTAGAGTCCAGATGAGCCGTTACAATTAAGATTGTGCAGTAAAATGTCCATCATTTGAATTCCGAGGCAAAGCACAACAGAGTATCAACTGCAGTGCACAAACTTGGCGTGCCACACCTACTTGGTTTTGTTCAGCATTTTGGTCATTTGCAGTTTATATCTGAGCTGTATTGCGAGCTCAGAAAATTGCCTTGTTAGATTTGAGAAAGGCATTATGCTCTTGTTGAAAGCCTTTTATTTTTTTGAGGTTTTTTGGAGTCAGTGAAGCTCCATGTTTCTCTAACCACCAGCAGACCACTGACATGCTGAATGAAAACTGACCTGGGTCGTATTTATTCTACAACACATGTTCTGCTCAGCCACTCAGATTGTTGCTGTTGCAGACTGTCCTTTTACATTGTGTTCAGATTCAGAAGAGTCCTGATGAGAAGACCTCTTCTAGCTAGCTTCTTCTAGGAAGATCTAACTTAGATGCATGTGTGCAGTCAAACATAAAAGATACTGTTTTGTGAATGCACAGTTTGAAATGGAGCTGGAATGTAAAACGCCACACAGCAGTAGCACAACGCATGAATGGAACAGCTAGGCTCAAGTTAACAGGACTCTACAGTTTGTTTTCTTTTTCTTCAAAATGTAAATAACATATGGCTCCTATTCATATAGTATAACCTTTAATGTAGAATTTTTACCAGGTAATTAAGGTGGCGGATAAAGGTGAAGAATAGTACTATGTGTATTAAAGTGCTTTTCATGATTATCCAAAAAAGTGCCGCGAACTGCGGCGCGGATATTTTACCCAAATTATTTCCCTTTTCATTTACGAGTTATCACATATAAAGTTGAGGGTTTTTTCAATAAGCAGCCCCAGCACTTGTGTCTTCACCAGGCCTTGTAGCTTCTGTTATACAAAACTGTCAAATTTCTAACAAGACCCTTCAAGCTTTAACATCACTGAACCCCAGTCTGTGCATTTATCCTGTTATTTAAATCTGTTAATAGCATAGAGATATTACAAAAAGTTAAAAAAGGCCCGTTTGGGGGGTGGGGGGATTGGGGTTTCATTTTTATCACTTAAAGTTTCCCTGTAAATATTGCTTGAATTTGATTATTAAATATCAACAAGGAATCTGCAGGGCATGCATTTTGAGGCCGGTGCAGAATGTGTAGGACATTACTAACGCTTTTCCTTCTGTTCAAAGAATTGGATATCGAGAGTTTAGTTTTGCTTCTTCATCAGAATTCCTGTTGATGATGTTGGTGATCGGCATGTCTGACTGGCAGGCACGATGATTCGGTATGCCGACGCCAAGATTATTTAGGTTGAGCATTTGTAACCTCAGACTGTGATAGTTTTTTTTCACCTTCATTTAACATTTTGTGGAATTGAAATTCATATGGAGTTCATCCTGATTATTGACAAGGAAAATAATTGTATTTATGAGCGTTCATCAGTGCTGCTCTGCATATATACAAGATTTTCAGACTAGCTGGGTTGACACTGGGTGACAGAATATTTTTGCATGCAAAACATTCAGTTTTGCCTTACAAATGAATTCTTTCACTGAGTAAGTCTTGTATGTAGGATGATTTTTCAGCGGCATAGATCATGGGGTTTTCATGGTTAATGCTTGTTTTCTATTAACTGCTCATATCAGTGATCCAACCACTCTGCCTGTTCTTTTTGTCTTGATAAATGCGAGCAGTTTGAATGTAAACCACCAGAATTCACACAATACATGTAGTCTATATGTCAAATTATTTTGGTCTCATGTTGACTGTCTTTCCATAAGATTGACGCCCAGATGTCTTTCATGTGATGAGAGGTACTTGGACCATTAAATGTGTTTTGACTGTTTGCGACTGGCCACCAGCAGTTAGGGCTACCATACCGTTAAAAAAGAATCTAGTTTGCATCCGTACATGTTTCTCTTCTGTTGCATAGATAATGTTTTGCTGTCATCAGTCTGTCTTTTAGCACAGTCTTTCGTAATCATCGTCTTCATCATAACAAGTGTTTTGTTTAATAACGGTGATAAACCAGCAAGTTCAGAGGACTGGTTTAAGTTCAGTTTCACTGAAGATGTAAAAGCAAATAAAGATGGCTTTGTTCATTCTGTCTTACAAGACGAGCTGTAGGGATATCAAATAAAATCTACATTGTTCAGAGATGTAGTTCTTGTCCCTTGGCACTCCAGTCCCCCAGAAACACCACCAGATATATTTTATTTTAGTCTTTTTTTTCTTTAAAGAGTTAGGACTGTATGATGTGTAAGTATAAAACAATAAAATCACAAAGTTTATTTTAAATTACACTTGTCTTTTGTATTCCTTCATGTTCAGATTTCTATTTTGAATTATACTGAGTTCGATCAGAGCATGCTGTACTTTAATAAAAGTGTAAATACACACTCCTAAAAGTTGGTGCTTTTTGCCCACACATCTGTGCACTGTGGCCCCACTGCTTTTGTGCTATTATCATGGTATATTCACAGATTCAGCAGAACCCTGTAGCCACAACTGGTACGATACAATAGCACAATATGTTTTTGTGTGTATTGTTGCTAAGTGCTTATCCAAAGGAAATGGTTGGATTTTTCTTCATGTATAGCTGTGACATAACTATTGTTCTTGGTACTACAGTAAGTATTATGTAGAAAGCTTGTGATGGTGGGGCAGCTTCACTGCACTGAGATCCATTAACCTTTTTGTATGTCAGCAACAAGTCAGGATTTATTCACATAAAGGATCTACTGTTGCATAAAGGGCATGTCAATTTACCTCCTGTTTTTAACTCCTTTCTTAAAACATTTCTCATTGGCTTTTAACTCAGCCTGAGATGCTGGTTAATGTTGTTACTTCTGAATTTTTTTTTATTTTTTATTACAGAGTTGTTTTTACCTTTGCTGTGTACAGCACTTTGGTTGACTAGTTTTTAAAGTCCTCTACAAATGAAAATGGATTTGAGGGAAACATTGAATAACATTGTTCATCAAATTTGACAGGTTTTCCAGTCACATCATCAATAGGATTTTTAAAAATTAGAGGGTTAATTTTCTTGGTGCAGTTGTGAAAAGATTATATGGCAGAAATAATTTGCATCGTTCTTCGGTCTATGTTTGCATAATGTTATCTGTAACTTCCCTGTTTTAACCCTCGTATGCCCCCTGGACATTTTTGTCCACTTAACCAAATTCAAAGCTCCCTCACGGATAATCACCCGGCTCACCGGAGCTGATTTTTGGTGAAAAAGTGTCATCCTGTAT
>JAVQJG010255767.1:0-18312 GCA_036024015.1 Craterocephalus amniculus | reverse complement strand
ACGCTGCTCCCATTCACCAGCGCAGGCCCCGCCCATCAAATGCTGTTAGATTTGCAACCAAAACTTTAGGATTTGCAAGCAAAAAGGACTGATTTGCAAACAAAACTTTATGACTTGTGACCAAATGTTTTTAACTTGAAAGAGAATATGACTTATTTTTATGCAAAGTGATGGTAATTAATTGACTTCCAAACATTAGTTTTGATTCAATAAAACATTGATTTTGATTGAAAATATTAGTTTTGATTGAAGTTGGAGAATATGCTCTCTCAAATGTATATTTTTTAATTGCAACCTATTTTGTTTCTATCACTACAAAAAAAATTGATTCTCACTTCTTTTCTTTTGCTCTCAAAATTTATTTTTGGTTTAAAATCTATTCTATTTGATTGAAAAATAAAGAAACAAATTTCTCTCCATACTTTTGCAAAAAACATGAGGCAACTTATTGGAGATCAGATTTCAGCGTTGAACGTATAGTACGCTATACTCTGTACGGGTCACTAATCTAATGCTTTTTTGTCAAAAAAGATTACATCTACTGGATGTTGTCTTACCAAAGCCAGACAGAACGTCATATCTCCTCCTTAAAATAATGTCTAAATGGATTTAGTACCAACATTTAAATTAAACCTCAAACCTTGTGTTTTATATTTACAAAGGTGTGTTCTGCAGCAGAGATAAACACAGGAGCACCATCATAATATACTTACTGGATGTAGAAACAGACTGAATGTGCACCTTAATATTTGATGTTAGGGTCAACGTTAGGGTCAATGCTGAATTAGCATTGGAGAAGTTTGTTTAATGAATTCTGTGGATTTTCTGGAAGATAGAAAATATGAACAATTGACTAAAACCTAGAGGTGAAAAACAGATTTGTTTTGGTATAGAAAGAAACTAAATCAAATTCATATTTCAACTGGTTTAGGCCTTTTAAAAACCACAAACTATCGTGTGCATTTTTGAAAGTTGTTCATTTAATAGAAAGTGCTCCTTTCATTTGCTTCTAAAAGTCCATAAAGCATGTAAGGGTCTGACCCTGTAATCTATATCTGACATACTAATTAATTATCATCAAATGGGAACCTTTACACCATGACTTATAATCAAACTTCCTGTTGAGTTGAAATCCATCATGATATGCCACAGTAAATGACGTTTCGTGTTACATACACTTGATTCTTCTATTCAGTTCCATCATATGTTCCATTTGCTTCCTTCAAAATTCTATTTTAATCACTGTGATCTCTGTAAGATGCGCATGAAAACATTAACTATGTTCCCAGTTATTTACGGTCACACCTGCATTTGTTTGTCTTACACAGTAAAACTTGCTGTTAATTTATGAGCGTTGAAATGTGCCTCATAAATGAAAGTGACATTGTAATCGGCAGTGTTTCCACAGGCAAGTTTCCATACTGAGCTGTGATTGAATGTGGAGGATGTCTCCTGACAAAGAATTAATAGGGTAGTAAAAACCCATAAAGACCGGAGGGTAATTGATATGAGCAGGATTGACATCTGAATACTGAGTGAGATTAAACACAGATTAATGACATTTACAAAGCATATTTATCTTTTTCCCCTTTTTTGCAGAGAAAAGCATGAAACTATCTGTCATAGCGGTTGAACCTAAGCATGGATGCGTTTTATTTATCCAGAAAGCATCTTTTTCAACTTCATATATTAAATACCTTGAAAATACCTTTAAAAGCTGTGAAAAATCCAACAAAAATGACTTACAGACCTAATTAATGACAAGAGTCATTACACCAATTGATACGTTCACGTGTTATACACATGTTACAGTTGAAAACATACTAAATATAGCTTTTTCAAATATAACCACCCCAAATTGATCTTGCTACTTAATGAGTTGTAAAAACTAAAGTGATTAAAGTGAACAAAAGGTTTTCTCCGTGCAATGTATGGGGTCATCTGAGTTCACCAGGGCTGCAGGGTACGCTCCTATATAAGGAAACGTTTGTCCTGCTGCAATGCTAGCTCTTTTTAGAGTGTAAACACTCACAAAAACTACTTCAAACTTTCTCCTGAACAGTTTTTTAAAACATATTTGCGCCACAATCGACTGGACTAAAGTTTTTCCTAATATGCAGCGTAAAAAGGTTAGTCGCTTCTCAGAGATGCCTTCAGGTCATATTGCATCAGCCAGATGATTCTTCCGTCTCGCGCCACCCATGTGCGCTGCTTTCTGATGAACGAGCGGCGCACACATGGATGAGAGCAACATGGCTGCCTTACTTCCGTGCGCTAAATTCAGTCACAAACAAGGCTGCAAAAATGAAATCTTACTTGAGAAAAAGAGTCGCTTCAAAGAATTCCCCTCTTCTGAAACTCCCGACAGATGAGTAGGTGGGAAGGACACACGCACGGAGGACTCTCACGGACACGCAGTGGGAAGTTTGCCCGCCCGTGCAGCTGTCTGTGGCTCCACCCAGTGAGCTGCGCGTGCAGGTCATCACCGCTTGGCGGCGCTCTGCAGAAGCAAATCATCCTTACTTTCTTCCTCTCCTCAGAGAGAGAGAGAGAGAGAGAAAGAGAGAGGCCGGCATGTCTCCACTTTAAAATGATCCCTTTAGCCCATCAGTATGCACATGTTGACATCTTTCCTTGCTGCTCTTTCTTTCATCATTCCACGCAAAGATGTACATCAATGCTTGATGATCATAGATTGCCTGTAAAGTTGCGAAAGTTCTTATTTATTCTTTTTGGGAGGGTGTGGGATGGGATGGGAGTTATTCAGCTTTACTTGTAGGCTAACCCACATCTACATTAGGATTTTTTTTAATCAAACATACGTTCTTCAGCATAAAAGTTAAACAGTTTAAACTCCGACCAGAGCAGGAATTCTGCATCCAACAGTGGATAATGTTATGATCATCCTCATCCTCATCCTCTGCTTTGTCTGGAAGTAGCCTACAATGTGAATCCAAGCTCTAGGACATAATTGCTCAGACAAGTGCTTTAGACTGCCTTATATGACATTTGTGGATTTATGGTGGACTGCTGCTCACCCTGTGGGCCAATTTTGGCTTGCCTTGATAAATGGAAATAGGTGGTCTTGGCTGATTTTGAAGTAATGCAGTTCTTGTAGAACTTGGAGAAGCAAGTACTTCAAAAGAAATTCTAAAGCAGACATTACTGCATGAAATGATTTTAACCTCTTTGATAAACTTGACCACCTGAATTTTGCATTAATACAGTTTTTTTTCTTACAGGCCAGTGTTAATGAGTGATTAATACTGACAGCTTTCTTTCACACCATTTAGTGAAGAGTATTGGGGATACCAGGAAAATACACTTATCCGCTTTTAATTTGTCAGATCATGAGTCCATCAATAACATTTGATTTATTTTAGACCTTCAAACTGCATTAAAAAGGAATGCTATCTTTTTCATAATTTGAATTGTTAAGACATGAATCTGTTCATCCATTTATAGCTATTTTTAAAGAGTTCGATGAGACTTGTGTCTAAAACATCTTCAGAATTTCATCAAAGAAATGGTTTGATGACATCCTCAGCCTTGCTGCCAGACACACACCGAAAGCCTCAGTGGTAAGGAGAAAGACAGGAACTCCTTTAGCTCCAGTTTGTTCCTGCTGTGTGTTCCAGTTACACAGGAGTCACAGAGCTGAGTGTCCTTTTTTCCAAAAATAAACATCTTTTGTTATTTGGGGGAGGCTCTTCAAAGGTTTCTTTAAAGATCTGTAAAACAAAAAAACAAAACAAAAAACAAACAGATGTTCTGCATAACAAAGAACTGTTTTGACCCATATTTAAACACAGTTTTCCTATTTAAAAAAAGTAGTCAGTCAAAAATTACATCTGATGCTCAGCCCACCATGAAACAAAATACAAACAGGAACAGGAAACACTATCAAACGCAGAGGGAAATAAAAACCAATTGTTAGATATCTAAGAGTTAACATTATGCTCAGATGCAGAATCTTTGTTTTACCCCCGGATACATTTTCTGAAAATGATTGCATGAGATCTAATATTCCTCTTAATGTACACTAATTTTGTATGAAACAAAAAACTCAATTTTTGCTTCTCTTGAAAGATCTTTTCTGCTCTGATTGGCGCAAGCAGCCCTGTCACCTGTAATATTCTCCCCATTTGCATATAACATGGCCAAATGACACATTACATGAACGCCTCAGAGCCAAAACAGCTCAAGCAGTCTGGCACTACTTTACGTTTTGTAAAGAATCTGCAGGTTTCACACATCAATTTGGTAAATTCTTGACCGTGTTGTTTTCCGAAATCCCAACCCAGTCCCAATTTAAACAGGTCATTGATTTTCTAACTCTAAGAAGATATTTAATTCTGTTAAACTAACCAAGTGGCCTTACATAATGTAAGAAAAGGGGGGGGGGGATACAACAGGACTTTCCACAGTGTAAAATGATCACAAAAATAAATCAGAAGAATAAGAAAAAGCTACTTCACTAATTTATAAAACCGATTGTCTATGTGAGTAAATAATTGGTGGAGCATGAATTAGTTTTTTTCCCAGCAACATTAGCTTTTTGCATGTACTGTATGTGTAGAATGTGGTGTATATATATATATTTATATAAAATCACCAATTACCACATGTTTTGTGTCATGGACACAATTAAAATAGATACAAAAGGAATGTTATCCGTTGGGAGAAGCTATAGTTTGGTAATGCAGCGATGTGGCATCCCTTGATAAACCAGATGAACTGCATAGTTACCCGGCAGACATCATGCATCTTGTAAGGTGACATGGCCAAGTAGAGAAAGAAATGCCTAAACAAACGAGGTGATCGAGGCAGCTCAGGAATAGGGACTTCTGTACCCTCCATTGTTAGAAGTTTGCAACTATCCAAACCTTTTACATACACACAAATGGACATATAGTCTACTCTAAGTGTGAAGCATAATTTCTGACTTTTCAACATGACTGTAATGGGATAAAAAGACCAGAAAATTGGAGCTCCTCTAAAGTAATACTGTGCATGGTCATTATTCATTTCTTTTACACTGCTGTTCCTAAAATAGCTAGAAAATTCCAAAAAGCCATTAAAACTTTAATTACTTGTCCACTCCAAATGTTCCAAGAAATAAACCTTTTTACCATATTTGTGTTAGATGAGGCTAAAATGAAGGCGCAGTTTTTCCTAGTAAAAACAAACCCATTCATCTCATAAGGTAGCGCCCTGTTTGGCTGTTCAAACCTGCAGGATACAACTCCTAAAAACATTCCATCTCCTCTTAACATTAATCTTGCTGCCCGGTTCACATATTTAGGACTTATGAAAAAATCTGATGCTGATAGATTAACTTAACAATTATAAAGCAAATATGCAAATTAATCATCCTTGCAGAAAAAATCCTCACTGGTGATTCTTCATTTATTTGTGTGCAGCGGTCCCTTAACTGCAGGAAGCTTGCTCAAGCTAACATTTAATCAAAGCTGACCGACAAAGATTTGCCGTAATGACATTTTAGCGTTCTCTGTAGGGCGTAGATGCTTTTTAAGCAGATTTCTCATGTACTGGATTTTCCCTGCTGCTTGGGCTCTTTTATCATGCAAAGAATGGAAAGTTATTGGATAACACACAAGGAGGAGACCCCCATTTATTACTGCGCTCAGTGACATCTGCCATTGCAGGAGTTGTGTATTAGCGCAGCAGCAATACACTAGTGCAGTCTCATGGGTCAGGCTCTGACAGCATGTCATACCCCCCAAAGTCTAACAATGACATTTCCTTTCAAGCGTTCATATAAATGTAGGCAAAAAAGAAAAGCAAGATGACAAAGTGTTACAACACAGTGTGCAAACTTTAGGATTACTGTACTGCAAACTGCAAACTGCAAAGTATGCATATTTCATAGCATTATACCTGCAGGGGCTGCACTGAGTAACACGCACACCTGTAAAATTCAGTGTTTTAGAGAGGTTGGTAGTGTATTTAAATAAGCTCCTCAGGTATAGTAGCATTAACTTTGCAGCATATTTGAAACATTTTCTACAGACATTTCTTCTTTTATATTCTATTAGACTCAATCTTAGTGTTCCAAGATGAATACACTTTATGCAGTTTTGGATGCAAACTGCAGTTTGACAGGTTGGCAGCTACATAAAACAAAGAGACGCAAGATGGTAATTAGAGTTTTTCTTTTTTTCAGAAACTCAATAGAAGAGAGATGGAAAAGCTGTGTGAGACGTGTGATGCATCTTTAAAACAAGCACCTCAACTGTGTGAGCTGCCCAGAAGAGGAAGGTGCAGGCTGTGAGCCAACAGCAGGAATTCAGGTGAGAAAAAAAGATAAAATTAAAAGGGGGAATAAAAAAAAAACACTTTTAAACCTCTATAGATCATTCTAAAAAATAAATAAAATAAAACCTCATAAAGAACTTAATCAACACCTCTGTGAAACAACTCTCATTAAAAACTACGCTGTGATCGTGCCAAACTGCTTTTCATGGTACAGTTACTATTAAGAAGCTTTCATCGATGCCAGAGCAAAGCAGCCACATAATCTGGTGTAAAGTAGCACAAAGTGCGAATATCCGAGAAAATGGAAATTGAAATATTATAGTCTGATGACTTGTCTTTCATCCCTCTTACATCATGTTGTGGGAATTGCTGAGGTGATTGCTCTGTGTAGTCATGCGACAGCATTTCACAGCTCCCCTTGTCACTGAATGGAAAATGAAACTTTATATTCTTTTGTGCAAAGTGCAAAGCAAAATCCCCTCCTTTGTCATCTTAAAAGATTTCCGGGCTTTCCCACTTAAAGTCACGTGCAGCATCCCACTCCACTGACACAAACAAACACAGGACCCGTCTACGGTGGAATAAAGCTGCTTGTAAAACCTGCCTCACCGTTTACAGCCTCGTCATTCTGTTGTGCTTTATCCTTTTGCATTTCTCTGGACAAAGACTTAAAGAGTGGGCTTACTTACACATGGGATAAAAATGAGAATATGACTTCTGGACTGTTGTGATTCAGACAAGACAAAGGAATTCCCAAATAAAAAAACAACAGTGACTAAAAAATCTAAATATAATCAAATTTAGTTCAATTAACTTTAGGACTCATTTTGAAAAAATGAATGAAACTAACACAAAGAGCATACATGTCCTCTTTACTAACTCAACAGCAGAAATCATAAAAATATCTTCTGGGTGAAAGTAGTTCTGTGCATATTTGGACACTCCCACTCAGAGATGAAACTGGCAGGGCGACATGAATTAGAAATGAAATTCTAAATTACACTGAACTCTAATAATAAAAACTCAGTTATTACGCGCAGAGCTTGGTGACGGTAACATCACTGTGTACATGGGGGGGGGGTTGCCGAAGCCCCCACACTCTCCCTGAAGGGTGCAGAGAGACTGAATTAGTAGTCACACAGCACAGTCGGTTCACAAACACAGATTTATTATTGTTAGTAGCGATGATGACACAAATAGTCAGAAACAGATACAGTGCATTAGACATCAGGGTTTCCTCTCAAAGTCCATTCATTGTGGCTGTGGTAAGAGGACGATGACATTTGGCCAGCTGAAGGGTGATCCAACACTAATTTGTACACACAACATTGTTGCTCATGACATATGCAAAATGATCCTCTGAGTGATTGAAGACATGGAGATTTTTTTTTAAAGCATAAAAAGAAGAAATGACATATTCATGATACTTTTGACTAAAGAGAAGGATGGTCTTGAATATGAATGTGTTTTCTTCAGCTGCAGGGAAGGGAGATCAAAAGCAGCCATATGCTACAATACATGACTTAAATGACAGTGTGCACTAATGCAGTAGGTGTGGATGACAGGACCCTTTTGTGGTAAATCAAGGAATTTGCTTTTGTTTGGAATGCTCTTATTCATTTCCATCCATGGTGCTTTGATAAAACATGCAGAGGGTGCCTAAAATTGCCCAAAACACATCTATTTACATAGCAATGAGGGACTTTTAGGAGGATGAAACAGCAAAGTGCATAAAGGGTGTAAAAAGATTTGTTACCGGAGTCATTTGTGAAACATGCTCGTTTTATGTCGTTTTACATTTGTGGGTTCAAGAGTAACCTGACATCAGCGATGCCTTCCCGCCTCTCTTTAGTTAATCAATAACCTTCTCCCGTAACAGTACAGCGGCTGCTCTTTAAGATGTTCAATCAGCAAGTGTGCAGAGGCAAAAGTCACAAAAGTCAGAGCTAATTGAAAGAGGCACATGTCACTCTGTGAGTTTAGGGTGTTTCTATGTTTTCCTGGAATGATACCAGGGGAATTCGATGGTTCATAATGAGCACAGTGCACATAAGTCACAGTATGTAAAAGCAGAAAAGTGTATGAGTCATACTTGTGATATTTTCTTTTGCATGAAAGGATGTGCTGATTGTCGGTATCAACTTCTATCAGTGGAGTTTAGTTCAACAAGTTTGGTAAAATTCATTGACTAAACTATTTAATGTGATCTACGTTACTTAAAGACATGACTACATGGGGTTATTCTGCTCAAACGTTAAACAACTTCTATTTTTTTCATTGCTTTAGCTGTAAATCATTGGTGTAATACCTGAGTCCCACTTAATGCTTCCATCAGCTGCATAAAGTCAAACATATCGATTTTAGAAACTAATGACATGACAATTCAAAGTAGTTTATTACTTTATTCTTACACATTTCCCACAGTGCAAAGGAAAAAACGAAGGATCACCAGAGAGTTAACACCTGGACATTTTCATTTTCAAGTTTCTGTAATACTGGAGGTTTTTCTGTGTGTTGAATACATGGATGAAACAAACCGCATAAACTGTGTCTCACCATGGTCAGCATCCTAAAACATTCTTATTTCCTTGTGTAATGTGAAGCAATGAATGCTGCCTGTGTTGCTTCACTCTGCCACAGTTACCAGTCATGTTTTTTTTTCAGATGACATGCCAAATGCAACGGAGCCTATAAATGGCTGCTGGCTTGCGGTGGATGGACTCGGCAGGGTTTTTGAGTTTTTAGCATCTAGCTGCTGGTTAGGTTGGACGCTTCCCAAATGGACCAATCTAAAGTAAATGGGGTTATACAGTGTCTATGGTTGCAGATGGTATTTGAAAGCACACAACCTTAAATTATTTTTCTTTTTTTCCTCCATTTTGAAAAAAGCTCGGACACAAAAAAGAGTGGGTTTGGCTGGTGCACAGGGTTGACACTTTAAGATGAAGGTGATTGTTAACACTCAGTTTGAGTTTTGGAATCCATTCTCAATCCTGGTCTCTGTGGAGACAATCATCCTCTAATAACAGTAATCTATCTCCTCGTTGGCCAGGACAATAGCTGTTCTGCAGGGGATGTAGACCTGAGAGGGGAAGAGAAAGAGAAAAAGAAAGAAAAGTGAGACAATTCATGATTAACGATGTTAACAAGATCACCAATTTTGAAGAATACTGAATCTTCAGGTTCATCCTCTTTTGTAAGAAGTAAGGTGTGCAGCCACTCGATGATGCCTTGTGGCAAGGAATTGTCAATACTAAAATCCAAGGTCAATGTGTCAGTTATTCAAAGAGAAAAAAAGAGGCTGTATTGACAAGGATATTCACATATGTGAGCAGAAAAGTAACTCTTAACAGGAGAACCCCCCCCAGTCCAGATCAAAGAGAAGGTCACACAAATATAGCCAAAATGTGGGAACGCTGGAGCTACATATCGCCCTCCGGGTGGCGCTGGAGTCAGCACAGTGAGTGTGTGAAACTACACAAACTTTGAGCTGGAGCCTGAACATTTCATGCATCCTGGTGCTTTAAATCCTGTAAATAACAACTACACTGCTCTTGGAACTTGTGCATTCAAGTGAGTGATCCCCAAATGAGCAATCTCGCCTGAAAAGGGGGCACCCTGCTTTTCCTGATTTTAATTACTAAACTCTCCAATCGATGTGATAAATGCGTTTCATCGTCTCTAAATATTGGCCGAGCGTCAACAGCAAATATCTGTGTGAAGATACAATCTGCCACCGGGCACGAGCAGATAGAAAAAAGACTTTTATGGACTGAAGGGAAAACGTGTTATTTAAATTGGGTGGTGGGGGTGGGGGGGTTAGAAATAAAGTCTATAAATGTCAGATTAATTATGTGCATATACAGAACAAAGAATCATCGTAGGGAGGGCATCATTTTCACGAGGTGCAGCTAATAAAGTCTTTGATCAATCCTTTTGATATTCACAGTGTCATTTGGAGGCAATAAGCCCCCGTGTAGCATCAGTCACTCCAGATTTCTGCCAAAGGAAAAGCCAGGTAGACATAAATTATGCTATATATCCCCAAGAGAAACCTTAGGAAAAAAAAAAAAAGCAAGCAGAGCTGTAAACAGTTCAATCACCCCCTGAACTCTCCCAGGCATCACTGGCTCTGGGCTCACTGTGGAAGTGTTTCTTTGGCAACAGTCATCGGGCAGCCCGCTGCTGAAACACTGACACAGACGTCGGTGCCTAATTAAACAGTCACAGTGGGAGAGTCTCCACGCACACGCGCTGCAGAAGGAAGGACAGTCGCAATGAATCACTGCACCTGTTTAGACAAAAGCTATCACCGCGGCTAACTTGGAAAATGTTAACAGCTTTTATTTCCACCAAAACAGACAGCGCAGCAAACAGTGAGGATTTCTAAGCGAAACTGTGAAGACGGAGCAGCAGCCAAACAAAGCGTGGGGGCTGAAATTCTAATTAACATATTATTTCAAACAGCTAGGACAAATACACACCTGGCACACTGCAGCAAATCTGTGCCTGTACTTATATCTAATTTAGGAACTTTTTTAAATCTCACACAAGACCGGAGCTTCATCTGCTTACAAGAAAAACTATTTCAATGGAGGTGACAAGTCTTTCTGAAACACAAGCAGGTTCATGTGCTTTCATGGAGTTGAAAATGTGTCAGCATAACATACTGACTGCTGCGGGTCATGACGGCGGCTGATTAACATATTCTGTAAAACCAATAACAGCAGTCTGATCAGTAAACCAGACATAATGAGACTCTGGCATCATTGGAGGCAATCTCGGCGTAGAGATACCTGGATGTGATTCTACAACCAGTAACTCCCATTTCCCCACAGTTTGGGACCGAATTCAAAAGGTGACAAAACTTGTCCCCCAGGGAATGGGATTGATCAGAAACCTCCAGAATTTGGGAGCAGAGAGGATACGGCCTGCCTGCAGTCCTGACTGAAAGCCCACTGAACACTGATGGGATCAGCTGGGTGTGCCGTTTGAGCCAGAGTGACCAAAAAAAACAAGAATCTCGATTCAGATTAAAAATGTTTTTTTTTTTTCCCACCACCCCTACTGTTTAAACAAAGAAATAATCCACCTAACAAAAAAGCCCTTACTTTTTGTGTTAAGGTTTAATTGTGCAGAGGACCCATCAATAAAAGGCACGAGGAAAGAGGGAAGTGAATGACTTTGATTTGTTAAACAGTAGGCAGATGACAGTGGAGACAGCTTACATCTTACACGCTGGTCCTATAAGAGATGGACTGATCACTGTAATAAATCCAATTCAGCACACTCGGAGGAGCAAATTATATAAAACTTACACAGATTCCCTTGAAATCTCCAGTTAGCAGGTTTGAAGATCCAAAAATAGGTGATAAAAAAGGCATTTCCTTCTATTTCAACAGACTGTAACCCTGGTGTGACAATCCGAGATGCATGTGGAAATCTGGACGAGGCCTCTGTGTGAATAGCACAGTTGTTATGACAAATAAGGTGCATTTATTTGTGCCAGTGAATAGCAGTAAGTGATAAGTCGATACAGTTTCTCAGACATAATCGGCGTCAACCCTGCTGATCTCCTTGTGCTAATGACTGCATGTCCTTGGTTAACCCACTTGTGATGCATCAGGATGAATCATTAATCCATACATCACACATCCAGATACCGATTCAAATGAATTACTCAGACATAATATCAGGCTTTATTCTTTTTAGCGTGGAGCAAGTTTTTTGTTAGGGCATTGCCTCTGAAGGGATTTGTCTGAATTAGTCTGCAACGCCTCTGGAGCATTCCGATTAGTCATTATGAGTAGGTGTTTACACTTTACCAACACTCACAAGGCATATTTTATATCTAAGCAAGAAAATGAAGCAATGACTGTAAAACAAAGCCTCATTGCTAATTTAAATGACATGAGGTGCAAAAGAAATGGAGATAAAATGGAAGTAAAGTGAAGTTTTCTCTTAGCAGAAACTTCTGCCTTTTCGTTTTTTGCTTATTGGTCTCTTTTGTCTCACAAATATTCCAGGATTGCCCCACAGCATGTTCAAAGGAGAAGAATTTGGATCTTGTGAGTCCAGCCTTTGGGCTAATACTCGATCTGATCAATGTTCAAACACACAGCTAAAGGATTCATGAGAGGCTCTGCTGGAATATCCACTTGGTCTGTGGACTCCAGCAGCTTAGCGGAGCATTCACTGTCTGTGCACTTTCACTCATTACTCACTAAACAAGCGTCAGCGGTCTGTAAACACTTCTGCCGGCTTAATGCAGTTTGTATGTCGGGAGCACCACAAGGACGTGGCTGGGAAAGCTAACTTGGATGCTTAACGGAGCCTCACATTTATTTTAAAGGAAATATTTGTTTCTGTTCACAACGAAAGGATTTGTCACGATTGGAGTTTGAATGTTACACAACGTTTGATGCTGGTTACACGAGTTACCTCGTCAGTACCAAAGAAGTGTTAAAGTTTCAACTCAGCGAGTGCCAGCTCCAAGTTACAGGATTTACGACACACCAATCCAATTTAAGCTTTTTTTTTTTAACAAACTGACTTAAAATTAGATGCTGATCTTCCTCGTATTGCAAATGTAAACCTGCTGTCGCACACAGTCATGCTTCATCGTGTGCGCACAGTATATGTGAAGTTTCAAAGAGTTGTGTGTGTGCGCAGGTGTATTATATGTGCATGTTAAAGTAAGAGGCAGGTCCTCCGCATCCTGTCTCGGTGTTATGTTGTTAGTTCATCCTTCCTCATCAATGTCACGCTTTAGATCTCAGTGATGGAAATGGACGTCTTTTGATCATTTGCCACAAGCTGGATACATTCCTCTCACTTTCTTTCTTCCTCCTCTCCTCAGCTTAATTTCTTTTTGTGGAACTGTCACCGGAGACAACCCCTTTGATGCACGTAAAGTTTATCAAAAGGTTTTGGAGCGGCTAAATATTCATCAGCCTTTCTTAGCATTACATCTCTGACATTATAATGCTCAAACAAAGCTGAGCATGTGACATGTAACCTAATATAAGTTTTCACAGTTGGGGAATTTTGGGCTCTGACAATTTAAAAGTTTCTGTCTAGGTGAATAAATAAAACGCATGTGCTCAACAGTGGTTCTTGATGTAGAAAAATCCTTATGTAAGACCTTGCAGAGATGACCAAGCTGTCGATTGACTCAAACAAAGAGAGTTGCAGCATTTTCATTTTAGTCAGTTTAGTCTGATGCTGAGTAAATTTACATCTGCAGTCTCAGTGTTAGCCCGGGTAAAATTAAATGGGCCTGTAAAACATCTGTTGTTACAAACAAACCCCACGTTAATCTCCAGCTCACCTCGTGTGACTCCTCATGTCACGTCAGCCTAACAGACTTCATGAGGATGAGATCAGAGTTCCCTTCACCACTCCGTGATCGGGTTTATGCTTATAGTCACGGAGCAGAGAGAATATTGGAGCAGTCACCGGCTTCCCGAGTGGCAACGGAGGGATCAGTTTCCAGAAATGCAGCGGCAAAACTATAAAGAATCGTCACAATTTCCCCCTGCCTCCCCGTCGCCTGGGGGCACCCTTCTTGCTCCTTAGTCTTTCAGAGGATAAAATCCCTGCGGCGTCAAGTTGTTGTCTTGCTGCACAGACAATTTTTTCTCCAGATTCTTTCACAGACTTATATCCTGGCACTTCCCTTGAGAAAATACTGGTATAATTCAGAAATAAGCTTTCCGTTAACGATGAAGAGTCATTGCAGCTAAAGAAAACTGGCCTAAAGCGTGATACTACCACAACCATGTCGCACAGACAGGACAATCCCATTTTGGCATTCCTGAAAAAATTTCTACTTCAAACATGAAACGTACATTTTGGACTCATTTCATGACATACCTTGCACTACAACATGCCTTTGTCTTCTAGTGACTTGAATGGAGTTGAAATGCTTCAATTTATACTCCGTCTGACTGGACTTTCTTTTTCTTTTTTTGCTCCTTTTTTCTTTTCTTTTTTAATAAATTTGCCAAGTCTTATGAACATCAATAGCTCTTTTCTGGTCTTTGCAGATCTCCTGTGTTTGTGCCACATCAAAAGTGTGCTCTGAGGATCATGCTTTGAAATGTTCCCTTCTGTTCAATGTGACAAGATTTCAACACCTGAACAGTTTGCGCACCAGCTATAAATATAAAGGCTGAAATAATTATTCTTCTTAAAAATATGTATGAGAATTACCGAATGTAATATTTTTGTTTCACTTGTCAGCCAATTTTTTGTCAAGATCTGTATGAAAATGTAATATTTATGTAGAAAAATAAAAAAAGGTTTCACAAATGTTTGAGCGTGAAATTGTATTTTTGTACACTAAAGAGTAGCTCGCTCTCTGTTTTTCACCCTTCTGGAGAAAGTGTTTTGGCTGAAAGTTTTCCTTCAAGACCACCTCTGAACACACTTTTCAGAGTGTACCAGAATGAAACAACTGTCAGCTCTGAACTGATGGCGCTGCGTGATGCTTAATGGATCTTTTGTCTGCTTCACTCAGTTTATTTGGCAAATGGTTTTTTATTTTCCCCTTTTTCCCTCCTCATTCTTATCCATTCCTTGTGCATCTGCAGAGGAGCTTTGACAGGTTATGTGAAGGCATTTGTGTGCCTTGTGTCATTTTACTATGGTCATATTTCCTTCACCTACATTGCCCTGTCAACCTTTTAATATACTTTTCCATTTAGTTTGATTCCTCCTGTAAAATCTGCTCTGTTTCAGATCTGGTGAAAACTGGGTACTCTGAATAATAATTCAGATTAAAAAAGAAATTTACAATACCTCACTATAGGTGATAGTACTAAAACTTTGATAGATAGTACTATATAGATATTACTAAAACTTTGACACCTTATTGTACACCCCTTAACAAAAAAACAAACATAAAGTTGCACAGTATTCTCCAAAAGCTACAGCACCAAGCCACCAGGATGGACTTGACTCCGCCACCCTCATCTACTTATTTGCATCCACAGGTTGAGGTGTGAAGCATTCTTGGTGGATACAGAGAGTTTATCCTTACTCAGTAATGAGGAAGCTGGAGAAGTGACAGACGCATTTAAAAGTCGGTAGAAAAGAAGTTTGCACACACTTTAAAAGCAAGTTGTTAGTTGTTAAATAAAAAATGAGTGGTGTGGGCACCTTTCGCAGCCCCCGCAGCAGCTTGTCTCTGATTTTTCTTGTCATAAACAGGTAGGTGTGAGGAGGAGGAAAAAAAAAACTGGTTTATATAAGACTGTAAACTTACTTTGCAGACACTGTGAAGCACCCTAAAGGAAATACAGCACTATATGAGCAGAGGAACCCCCATATGCCCCCATCCTGCCCTTCAAGTTCGCTCCTCTCCTCTGACCTAAAATTAACAGACAGCTGATGAACTTAACTTCACATTTTAGCCAAGAGGGACGTGGGTGAAGCACTTGTGCTTAAATTAATCAGAGTCAAAAAAGATTTAAGAGATTGTGGAATTTGTGTCACTGACTGATGAAACCTAAGCTAATACGATAGAGGATCACTGTACACATAAAAGGGGAAGAAGCTTTGAAAAGGGTCGACAGAATTTAAAATAACTCCGAGCTGAAACGCTCTAATGGAAGTTTGACCAGTGCAAGATGAATTTTTTATACATTAAAGCAATCTGTTCTACACTGGATATAAAAGGACTTCCTCCACGTATTAACAGCATCCCTTTCAGAGCTGCTCTGAAGAAGTTCAAGTTGAGTTCAGATAAACAAATGCCTCATCAGGTGCAGCCGACTCTGGTGCAAACCGAAATAACTTAAGTGCTGCCTCAAGATGTTTACTCATTTAAAAAACAAACTGAAAAACCACAGAAGGAGATGATGATGCAGTCCACTTCACAGGTATCGCTGTCCTCGTGCATTAATTGGCTTAATTAACATAAGACTCAACTCGGGCGATCATCCGTGTGTGTTTTGGAAGCTGTGGTGGTCCTCACTAATTCAGCACAGGCTGTATTCAGGAAACAACTTACTGGCTCCAAATCAAGGGAGAAAAAAATATCTGTGAAAAAAAAGAGGATGCAAATACGAGGAAGACCCTCAAGCATTCTGCTTAAAATGCACATCAGTATTTCTTTCTACATTTCAAGGACAGAGCCATTTCATGCTATTAGCTTTAAGCAGTGCTCATGATGGAGGCCCAGTGGTTCATCCTCCCAGATCCTTTTTACCTCTCAGTGACGCTGGGAAAGCTTAAGAGGCGTGCACATGAAAAGGTAAATTCTAAACGCCATGCATAATGCACGTTCTGGCTGCAGATATCAGATTCACATGACGCTTAATAATGCAAGAATATCTGCCAGCATAAGGGACAGAAAAATGCAGAGCAGAAGATATATATGCACAAACAAAGTTGAATGCAACCGAGACCAAAGATAATAGCCTCCATCCCCTGATAGATGCGTTTAAAAATGTCTTTATTTTATATTAATACGGTATAAAATCAAAGAAGAAGAAACCGACCGAGGAGAGGCGGTTGTCAGAAAAAGTGGCCCTCTTTCATGCAAACACACTTAAACCTCATTAGAATGGCTTTAAAAGATCCTCTCACTACAAACCCCGTTTCAGACTAATTAAACTGATTTGTGAAAACAAACACGGAACAGAAAAAGACAATATGTTAATGAGCTGACAGCCATTTCATCAGATTTAGCATCTACTGTCCGCATTAACAAAATACTTCTTAAATTCTAAAACCACAACATTAAACCACTATTAAATCATAAATATACGCCGATTAAAGCAGCTTGAACACAGCGTTAGCGCTGCTGCAAAGACCCCTGAAATGACGTACACAGGTTTCTGGCTTCAATCACCATCCAACATTGAGCCACTCTAGGGCATGAGAATAAACCTCTCGTGCTTTTCCTGAAGCCTCAAAGAGTAAAGCTATGTGTGAGAAAGATACAACCGATCATATGAGCAGCAGGGTCGTAGCTGTGCTGAGATTCAAAGCAAACAAAGTGTTGTTTAGAAACTATGACAATGTGGGAGTTTTCGAATGTTCTGATGTCGACCTGAGATGATTCAACCTTCCTCTGCTGACTAACACAGGTGGTGACATCTCCATGAATCGCATTGGGCAGAAGCTGCACAGAATGCGTATTCTGTTGTACAAATGTGTCCACACGCATGCATGCACCCTTATTTAAACTGTGAGATCATAGCAAACAGAACTGGTCAGAACTGGTCAAAAACATAAACATAAATGTTAATTCTATTATCTTGTACAAGCAAAGACAATTTTTTTAATTTGCCCAATTAGGGGCATTCATCCCAGTTTCCAACATGTAATCCAGGTGGGATGGAATTCAGTTTTTCTGGGATTCCACAAGCAAATACTGGGAAGGGTAACAGAGTATCTGCAAAAGGCATTCTATAGTTTTAGGGTGCTTCTGTTGGGGTCTGTACGGCACTAATTCACCCCTAAAAAGGTACAATTTCATACAGTGCAGTCCATTTTTTGGCTGAACCAAGTGGGAACAGCGCATGTTTAAATATACCATTAAGTTTTAGTCGTTCTGTCTCAGCCAAGGAGAAAGAACACATTTTGTTTCTGTGTCACGTTCTTCTTTTTTATAATTCAAGGAAAGTGTTGTGCTGCTATGACATGATGCTTTGACATTATGTTGTTATGTAGGATACTGTTGGCTGTGGGAGGAACACAACAGAACTCAGAGTTTGCTGAAGTGACCCATCGCTTTAAGCAGGTGTGGTCAAAATGGCCATGCTGGACAATTTGCTTCAACCACCTGATATAACCTCTCAAATTTTATCAGAGCCTGTCTTTGCAGAGATAATGTTGACATTTTGATCTATGCTTTGTTAAAGCTTTGGAGTTACAGCTCATTCCAAAGGGAATTTCATATTCCTACTCAAAGTGTGTGTTTTTATTTCTTTAGCCAAGCCTGATTCTGTTCTATGTGCCACAGCAAAACAAATACAGGTAGTGATACTGATAGTATTTTAAGAACTTTTATGGTTGCAGAGA
>JAVQJG010255763.1:0-25133 GCA_036024015.1 Craterocephalus amniculus | reverse complement strand
ATGCGACCCTTCTCAAGCACACCTGAATCAAATGCAGAGCTGAATATCAAGTGGAGAGAATTCAGATATTGGAGTTATGTGTGCTGGAGAAGGGTTGCATCTAAAAGTTGCAGGATGGTAGCTCTCGAGGACCGGACTTGAGCACCCCTGTAATTGATCTCTCATGGTAAGACTTATTTGTCACATTTATCAGAATTTTTTTGCCCTATTGCATTTAAATAAAAGTGGACATTAAAAAGTGCCGTATTACATTAGGCCGACATTTGTGACACTGGTTTGATTATAGGCGTACTGTTTCAAGTTGTTCCATGTTTATTACAGCGTGCTCGCATTGCTCACTGCTTGCATTCCAATTTTCATTTGTCGGGACCTTTAATTGATTGCACAAGTGAGGAAGATGTTGTGGCGGGTGAATTGCAGCTTACTACTGGGCATTGTTAAAGATTTTATTTTAATTATATTTTTTATTGAAATCAAAATGCCCATACAAGTAGATATGTCTTGTATTAGTTTGTCCTCCTGTTGGCATAATGCTCAATTTGATATTCGATTATGTTCGAATTATGTCCTAATTTTAGAGCAAATATTCAAACGTCATTTTGGAGCAATTTTGACAGCCCTAGCTGCCGATACTTACATTGCTGATTTGGTCTTGTGTTTTCTTAATTCTTTGCATCTCTGGCGTGTCTGCGACCACGCTGAAACCTTTTCCTTTATTCTTCTCAAAATCCTCCCTGTAGAGAACCTGCAGGACAAACAGAGACAATGCTGAAACATGCAACAATTATTCAGCAGTATTTGATATAGATTACACATTCAAAAAGGAAGAGTTTCAGTGTGTGAGAATGAGTCAACAAGCAAAATCAAACAAGTACAGAGCAAATTATTATTTATAGATGCTTTGACCTACATTCTGTCAACATAAAGAATTCACAACAGAAGACAGAGGATCTTTAACAGAAATGATGCGATGATCTTAACGTACCAGCACTTGTACTCGGTTTTGGCAAAAAGATCATTCTCAGGTTTACTGAGGTAATAAAATATTTTTATAGCAGCAGGATATTGGTTTTACTGTGGCCTCTTTTACAGCTCAACATCCATAAATTATCCAAAATGAAACACTGAAAGTCACCTCTATTTAAATTAACACTGCAAATGTTTTTCATTTCTAAAGTCGGAAATTTCATAAAAGCTTTGCTCATATTTGGTGAAAACTGACACATTACAAGTTTTTTTGTATTGTGTTTGACTCATTGTTCATTATAAAGCAGAAGTTTAGATATCTAAATCAGGAAGCTCTTCTGGTGAAATAATATTTTCCAGATCACTGAGTGTGGTTTCAGTAAACCTCTTTTTTCGTTTTCTATTTTATTTGAGCTAGCAAAGTGAGGTGGGTCCTGCATATAATGGCTTTGTGACGCTAACTTCCTGTTTGGTTAGAAGCGAAGGCCTTACATACAGGACGTGGTAGAAACCATATAAGGTCAAAAAGCGAGGTAGTGAGTTTGTGTTTCCAGTCATACCACCCCAGCCTGACCCCAGGAGCATAGGAGGAAGTGTCCAGCCCATACAATACATGATTATCAGAATATCAGGAGCTCCACCACACGGCCGCCCTGCGGCTCATCACCAGCACTCAAAACCACTTCACAAGCGTGAAACAGGAAGCCGTTTACAGGTGTTATTTTTTGAGAAAGCAACACACGCCATCTCTACTCTATCTGAAGCACTTGCCTCCTGCAAAGATGTTTCAATTCTACCTCCTCCCACCAAACCCTTGCTCCTGCCTCCATGGTGATTGCCCCAGTTTTCTACGAATGGGACCCGGCTGCAGAGTCCATTAACAGGAATCAAAGCTTCGCCTGCATTCCCTCCTTGCACATGTCTAAGTAATGTCTGCCATGGCTCAGCAGAGCGCTGACCGGTCCTCCTCTCATCTCCTGATGTCCTGTGATGAGGTGATACGGCTCTGAGCTGATGTGAATGAGTGTGTGTGTGACACACAGTGATACGCCCATGTCTATCACCCCCCCCGTGTGACGTTGGCTGATAAAATACAGCTGATCCCTGTAAAATGACACACAGTACAGATAAGTCATCCAGACTACCACAGCTTCGGCTCATCTTTGCTCTTTATAATTGCTCCACTCGGCCAACGTATCATCCTCCCCCCATTTTTCCATTTCTACAGCCCATCTCCTTTGTCTTTCAGAGTCGGTGCCACAGCTTCCTCTCCACCAATCAGGATCCTGCTTTCTTTCCCCACCCACAATCCTTCCTCTCAAAGCTCCTTTTTCATTTCATTCATTCATTCATATTTTACTGCTTTAACAGCAATAGACAATCCTCCCGTAGAGCTAAAGCCACCCCGTATTATAATCTCTCCCTCCACCACATTTGCATTCCTCTAGCATTCCCTCTCTGAGGATTTCACTTTTACCTCTTCCTCCGTCAAACAGCACCCTCACTTTTTTTCTGTGATGGTGCCTTCCTGTCTCATTCATCCCCCCCCAGTTCATGTGTGGCTCTTTGCTTTCCCTCTCCTCCTCCTCTTCCTCACCAATTGGCTCTCTTCACTTTCCTTATTTCCCTCTTTCCGAGTCTTGTTTCTGCCTCTGCACGCAAAGTCTTGTAATGAGGTGTGACAAACCTCTACCCTGCTACCATAGCAATGGGGTTCCCGTAGCAACACAGCAGTGATGGTGGGGACGGTCACCGTTTTCTGTAAGCACAATTAACTTTCCGACGATGACTCAAAAGCCCTTTGGAAACACATATCTTTTTTTATTATGGCAATTTAACTGAATGATATAATAATTTAAATCAGCAACTCTGCAAAAATATTGGATTTCTAAAAATTAAACAAATTGTTTAAAAACTGAGTCAAGTTTATTTTTTTTTAAAGCACATTTAAAACAATCTCAGTTGACCAAAGTGCTGTACAGAACTAAAAAGATAAGATCAATAAATCAATAAAATAAACACATATCTAATAAAAATACAACAGGAATAAAACAGCACTAAAGGATATATAAACTACGATAAAATCATATCAATAGAAATAAAAGCACAAACAGAACAACCCTAAAAGCCAAATGAATACTCCTGCAGGAGTAAAAGCCAGTGAGAAAAGTTTTGTTTTTAATATTGATTCAAAATTATCAATGCGGTGTGCAAATCTGATATTAAACTCTCATTGTGCGTAATATTTTTGGAAGCACATTTTTATTAAGGTTTGCCACAAAACTGTACTGAAGTGGACTTTGTACACACATTTTTAGAAAAGGCTACGTGTGCTTACAACTATTTGCGACGCCTATTTTGTATTTTTTCTGCTTCTGCATTATGACATCAAATGCAGTCTTTAATTATAATCACACCACAGAACTATCAGCGTTATAATCTGTCTATAACAACCGTCTCTTCACATATGGTTGAGCGTTTGTGGAGACCCACTTTAGATGTACAGATCATGTAGAAAAACACCATCTGTCCCACTATCCCCACTCCACAAACCTACTTCTCACCCGAGCCGCCACGTGCTTATCTGAAGTGATAAACAATAGCATTTAAACCGAACTATGGATGCTGACAAACCCAGCCTCCTGTCTGAACACTTTCCTACATGCGGATGTTTTCCTGCTTCTTACTGTACAGATTTAAATCAGGTTGCCTTCTCTGTTATTCATCAAAGGGGCTGATTATGACTTAAAACTATGTCGAAGCTACACTTGTACACCTTTTGTGAAATCTAGTTTTCCTGTGGTTACTGGTGCAATTGCCTTCAGAGACAAGTTCCTTGAATACCAACAACAGAGCCAAGACCTAACACGATTAGAAGAAGTGAAACCTCAAATGACAGCTTTTAAGGTTGTGCCTGAAAGGTCTGTCAACAAAACTAACATTATTTCAAACAAACTCTGGCTTTGTTTTTGTCATTTTCCATGTATCTACAAGCTGTTAAAGCAGAGAGGCATTGCTAACGTGTCTAAAAAGTGAGAGTTAATCTCTCCATGTATCAGGGACATTTTTTTGAAGGCAATAACACATGACCCAATTCAGATGGATATTTTAGTTATTGAGGTTTCCTTTGTTCCTCTTCTTTTATTAAACCTTGGCATATAGTTCAATCTGTTGGCCATATTTTAGCTCCACCTGCAACCGCTGTTGTAGTGTTATTTAGGCTTATAAGCAAGACCGTCACTTCAGTTGTGTAAGAACACGTTCACCAAAAACCGTGAATAACTTGTAATTATTTCAGAGTTTGTCTGCAAACTTCATCTTTTATGAAGCTGCCACGTTTAAAGATGCAGCTAATCAATAGTAATGTCCAGTCCATAGTTAATCACAGAATACTTTATATTATTTATGAAGAGAACGCAATAAGCAAAATGTTTTTTAACACAGAAAGACATGAAAAGAAACGAAAGGGTAATTCCTAAGAGCTATTCTGTGTAAAATGGCTTCAGCGGGAAAACATCAAGAGGAAAAATACCTGCATGTTTTTTTTTTGTTTTTAAATTAAAATCAAACAATCAATACAATTGGATGCTATTGCAAAAATGAAAATGGAATAGAGCAATAGTAGTGGGGAAAAGACCATTAATATCAACATGGTGAGATATGAAAAGCACTGCATATTTCAGGCTATAATCCAGCAATTTTATATATTAATAGCAGCAGTGTTGAACAAGACAGTTGTTACACAGCTGACATGTCTAATGAGGAAATAAAGACTATTCTGTATTCTGGAAAATGTGAACAAACACAACCGAACTTTGATTTTAACCCCCCCCCCTCTCTAGAAGCAGAGGAGTTCCTGCAGAAAATGTATAATATTCCCTACAATGGACAACAATGGTTACCTTTCAGGATAAGCATAGAAGCAGGCTTAAGGATAATCACAATAATCAGCTGAAGCCTATGCTTTCTGCAGTGTTCAGCAAGTTAAGGTAAATGGGCTTATATTCATGGTTAGAGGCATTAATGCTGCCACACCCTCCTGTTAATTTCCCATAAGCCGATAAAAAGACAACTTGTTTTGAAACAAATGCCACTAAGTAAAAACTGATCTTTTTTAATCCAAGTGAGTAAGTGTTATTGTGCTAGTTTATCAAAATGTTTTCCTTTCTTGGTAAAATTAGTTTGGTAAATGAACAAAAAATGTTACCTGGCTCTGCATCTTGCTCTGCTGTTTGAGGCGGAGGTTCTCTGGAGTGTCAGCCACGCAGGTGAAGTTTGTTTTGGGGTAGTGTCTGTAAAATAAACATGGACAACAGAAGTCAAGGTAAATCCTGAACACAAACACACCCACACCCACACACACATGGGCATGCCAGCTTCCACTCAGACTCCCAGTGTGATGCTCAGGCCTGGCTTCTAAGAGAAAACAGCATAAATCAAGCAGTGCACACTCCGTGGCCCCATTGAGGAGGCATTTGTTATTCAAGGTGGTCCTGAGGTTGAGTTAGGAGGCCCTGTAGACAAAAAGCATGTCCGGGTAACACACAATACCCCAACAGTGAGAGCCAAGGTAGCCTGGAAAAGGAGAGGTGCAGGCAGGGGCTGTGCAGGGGGACGAGAGCCTCTAGGTTTCCAAAGTTTGGAGGCGAGCCATAGCAGGTGCGGAAAAAAGCTCTCTGAGCTCAGTACAGGCAAGTACTCGGCCACCCGTGGGCACAGCACTGTCGGGATAACAGGAAAAGGAACAGCGTGCAACAGACACAGCAACGGGGTCACACATAGTAGGCGAATGCGATGATGTCATGGGCGGCCCCCTTTAGCTGAACATGAATGCGAGTCATTTTCTGAATGGATTCTGGAAATTTTGTGACGGTCTCAGATGCATTTATCCCCCACAACTTCCTTCCACCCAAGGGAAATTCTCTGAAACAAATATGACAAATATTAACATAGTTAAGTGAGCAGAAACGGCTTCCATGCAGGCATGCAGCACACCAAGCCTCGTTCCTCACAGACCTACTTATTGATTGCCTTAACTACTATCAGCAGTTAGTATGTGCAACACATAAGCCAGTGTTTATTATGCACTGGAGAATTACGATCAAAAGCAGCTCAGGGTCCACAAATAATTATGTCTGCCAGTTCAATGAGGTCCTAAAGGCAGAGCAAACAAATGCCCCAATTGCAGAGGGAGAAGAGCGCTAACCGCTAATCTGACAGCTCATATGGGAGAGTCGTTCCCAGCCTGCCGCGGGGTCCTGAATGTCCTCAAAAATCTTTAACCACTATCCATGCCTTTGGGTAACCCACTTAGGCAATATGTTTACGGTTTCCTACACAACGTGGTAAACAAACTTCACAAGCATTTCTCCTGATGTGATTACACAATATAAGATTTAACAAAAAGCAGTGGTTGATGGACTTAACATCAAATACTGAAGTAGTAAGAGCTACTTTGAGCAAAACCCGAAACAATTTCCATCAAAATCAAAATGGGAAGTGGTCTGACATGCCAAAATAAAATAAAAAAACCAAACATCTGCTATTCCTCCATCAGTAAAGTCAGGTGCTCACATTGGCCCTTTTACCACTGCGACAACTCATTTAACTAAAACAGCTGCTATCTGCCACATTCACAAGTGGTGCTTTGCCAAGTTATCAGTGAGGTGGGGCAAGTTGATCAAACAATGCAAAATGAAGAGCACTTGTAGTTCAGTGAGATATCTAATCACAGAAGCATAAAGCACATTGTGTCTAATTTGTTCATCATACACAAGTGACACTTGCCTGTGCAGAGTGTACATTTTCTGTAACAAGTCTGCAAAAATTATCTTCTTGTCGGAGCAAGGCAGGTCAAAAAGATAAGAGCTGATTTAGACCACCCTTATATAATCAGTCATATATTCCTTTTGTGTCTTTCTGAACAAAGTGGGGAAACTAATTAAATGTGTACATTTTTCTTTAGGAGTTGGGAGTGTCTGGTTTGTGGTTAAATACATCACAACAACCACAATCCCCTGGTAGCCAGAGACAGTGGGTGTGGAATATGAATACACATGATCACAATCAGCATTTGTGCTGATCCTTACATTTTCAACATGCTTATGGGAAAAAAAACACGCAACTCTGGCAGCATTGGGTCAGTAAAATTCTCAGCAAGCACAGAACAAGGGTGCGGATGAATGTTTAGCAATTCAGAGAGATCTACATGTTTTTATCTGCAGGGTGCATCCATGTGTGCAACCAGGCTTGTGTTTTAATGTCTCACAATGAAAGTAAGTCACAAGGATGCTCCTGGAAGTGTGGGATCGTGTAATAGACAAGCTGCAAAAACACGCAGAGGGTGACACATGCACAAAGGCTAAAGGAGTGATCAAAATAAAAAGAAGGTACAGCTTTGGGAATACTAGGCTACTCATATAATCACACACACACACACAAGCTGCCTACTGTGGAGGAGGACAGGCCTGTTTGCATAGTGGAACCAAGAGATGCCGAGGCCCGCTTGACCGTGTGAGACCTAGAAAGGTTGCAATACATCATTCAGCAGGAACATCTTATACATGGACACATCATACTACAAAACAAAGGTTAGAGAACTGACTGATTTTACAGCTGGCTGTGCATCAATGTGGTTAAATTCGACAGAGGCAGAACTAAAACCAGCTAATCTGCTGCGTTTGACTAGTGGAGGTCAGAGTCCACTTGATATTTAATTAACCTGACCTCTTTGGCACTCAGTTTGCAATAAAGAAATTTATGCACAGTAAGTCAGGCCACGCTGAGGGGTTTTTAATCATGACTGGTTGTTTATTAGCAACATAGCAATGAGCCGTAATTCCACATGCTGTGACATGGATGGGAGACCAAAGAGAATTAAAAATGATACCACTAAAAGACATATGCACCATGTTTTCATCACAAACCGATTTCCACATCAATACATTTCTCTGAGTCACTAAGCCAGGGTACCACCAACATTGGCTCACACAGCCTCTTGGGTAAAGCTAGAATTTTCTTGTCTGCTTGTTTGCCCTCATCAGACTCCCACATCCTCAGACTGTATCATCTAAATAGGGCTGAGACTCTCAGGGAAGAGGGTGGGAACACTGTAAAAACAAACAATCCCTATATCAATTACCAAGGTCAAATATAGAGGAGTAACGATAAAGCAGCAATCCCAGGCAAATGTAGCCTGCATTCCTTTCCAAAAGCAGCAGGTCAGTCCAAAGATTAAGTTTTAAACAAACGGAAAGAGGCTAAATAAACACGTTCTGAAGGGCTTTGCTCCCATGCAGAGGGAAGATCGGAAGCAGGAAATGGAAGAGGTAGGTGAACATTTAAAGTAGAATGACACCTGGTTCTGGTTTCCGCCCATATTGAAATGTTATCAAATCAGAACTCATGAAGTCTTATAATAGGGACTGAAAATAAGGGTTTTCTCTGGCTCGTTATTCTGTGATTACAAAACCACATATTCAAAACAACTCATGATGCTATAGTACTGACCCAACAGGTTTGAGTTATTCTGAGGTGTCATTTCGGCTCAGCCTTAACAGCAGACAACACCTGTGTGAGTCTAACATAGGTGTGCAGCCTTAACTGGCATGCTGATATTGCACATAATATGACACTTTGCCCCTTTTATAGTAGTAATTATAAAACCAAAAGTATTGAGGGTGTGTTAGAGAAGAAAAGGCACAACTATAAACCATTTCTACTTCATAGGGCTGGGTATCACTCCTGATTTCCTGATTCGATTCGATTAGCAAGAGAAAAAGTTGATTAGATTTTGATTATTTTTTATTCGATTCAATATCAATTCATTTTCAGATATTCATGTCACATCAATATGTCTTCAATATTAGACACTCACAGATGGCAATTTTTATGAAATGCTGAAGCAACCTTTGAACAGTGTGTATTTTATATACATACAATATTCATTAAAAAATGTCCAGCACTGGCATGTAACATAGATAACTGTAACATTTATTTTTGAAAATAACCAGTGTTACATCTTTAACAGAATACAGTGTTAACAGAAACACTACCATAAAAAAGAATGTCCAAATAACAACAAAGCTTTTTTTTAAAAAAAAAAAGATTTTGTCATTTTACAAATCGATTGATTTTTTATTCTTGAAACGATTTTAATCGATTTTTTAAACCCAGCCCTATTACTTCAGGTAAATGGTATGGTACATTCTAGGAATAAAATATTCATTCATTATTATTCATTCAGGTTTACTCTTTATTATTCTTTATTCTTAATCTATTTCGAATAAAACTAAAGATGAAATAAAAGAATAGTTCAAATTAACTATATTATAACTCTGAAAAGGAAAGAATTACTTAGTTATTCCTGTCCCGGTTACTGGTCAGAACTTGCTCTTCCTAATAGTTGTCACTTTAATTATAAAATTTAAAAGAAAAAAACAAAACAAATAAACCTATACCTCAATATATAGTCCTCATTAATGTAGATATTTATGCTAGGTATACTTAGCATAATACTAGGAAATGTATGTTCATGTTAATGAGTGAAAACGGCTCATAAGGCAAGTAGTCTGAAACGTTTTTAACAAGTTTTTCATGTGAGGACATCAATTTGCTCTTCTGCAAGTCTAAAACATCCAGAACTACATCAACACATTGGTTAAACCTTTAAATAGTTTGAGTGTATGAAGAAACTTTTATTTTTATCTGCTTTTCTCAGGTTACATGGCAGCCATTTGTGGGTTTAAAAATCTTTCAACAGTGGAGCACAATTTTCTTGAGAAAACTGACTCAGCTCAATGACGTTAAAGAGGCAGGAAACAACCAAGAGATTCAGAAGAGGGTGGGATCAACAAGACTTTACAGTTTCCTGGCTTAAAATGATTTCTCCTACTGGCAACAAAACAGTTAAAAAACAAAAATTTCTCATGAACCAGAGACTTATCCAGTACTTTACCAGCTGAGACCCAGACACGCAGTTAATGTTTCACCTGTGGAGTGAAAAAGTGCCAACCTTCTAACTCGTCCTTGATCTCAGTCATGAAGGCAGCAAATTTCTACAGCACTATAAACAGGCTGAAATTGACAATGCTAGTGAGACTTCTTGATTTATTTTTATGTCAGTGAGATGGCACTTCAGCAAAAGGGCTTGTCAGAACACGAAGCAACGCTTTGGCCCTGCATCTCCTCTGAGAATATGCAAATCACTCTGCAACTCTGACAAACACAGTCAGATGAAGAGGAAATCATTACTAGGAATGAGAGAAGGGGATTCCACAGATTCCTGATGAGCCTTTAGTGTGTGACCATGTACTGAAGCATGAGTGGACATGCTATTTTAAGAGTGTCCACCTCTATCACTGTAGAGGAACTTTAGGAATTTCCTTTGTTGATAGCACCCCCTTCCTACTGAGAAGAGGAGGGAGGACCACACTTTCCCACACCACCCATACGCTTTTTCTCTGAGTGGGGAGCTGGAATAGTTACAGATAAACAGCAAAGGAGGGAGAGAGGGGCCATAGCTGGGTTGCAACACACCCTTGCACAAACATTTAGAGTCCTATTTCAGGCCATAGACAGATTAAACACTGCTGACAGTGTCTTTGGGATTCAGGCTGAAGCCCTTGAATATAAAACACGAGACATGCTCACTGACATACAGAGAAAAATGAACAGGGGACAACTTACGCATTGCAGTATGGTCTCTTCTCGAAGCCTTTGTAATTCTTCATGTTTAGAGTCATTTTGCAGACCTCGCAGCTGAAGCATCCTTTATGCCAGTACTGTAAAAGACAAACAAAAAAAAGAAGACGTAACAGGTTAAGCAGGTGAGAACTGTACTTCCAAAGAGAGAATCAGTCTACAAACCCCAGTGTGAGCAGGAAAACTGTTTGAATGGGCAAGGCCAGAACTACTTTTTATCCCCACTGAGGTTTCACAGAGACAGGATCTGGATGCAAACAGAAAAACAGCCCTGATTGTTAGGACTGAGTGAAACAAAAGTGAAGCAATGCAGTTTGTGTGCGCTGGAACTGAATGGTTACAAATAAGCCAACTTCCTCTTAGCAAGCAAGTTGTGTAGTTGCTATTTATAAATAAGTTGAGTTGGTTGCAGCGAAGCAAGCGACATGACTGCTGCCAACTCAATACGAAGCTAATGACGAGGTATATCTTCTGGCTTTCTATCTGACTGTATACATTTCCAAATTTTGTGCTAATCACCACAACAGCTGGGGCTTCTATTGCTTTTTTTGCCCAACCCTCACTGTTCTGGCACTGGGCTGATCTGTGGCCTGAAGATTTAAACAAAGTTTGAAGGACAGATGATTGGACAAACCCAAAAGAGGTGATGAAAGTAACGAACAATAAGAAAGCAAAAGGAAGAGAGCAAGCAGTAGAGGGTGAGTAAAAAAAAAAAACCTACACACCAGAGAATGAAGCAATGATCTGGCTGAGAGGGGAAGGGAGGGAGGAGCACAAAGAAACAGAGAAAGAGATTAAAAAAAGTTTAGAAAACAAAAAGTAGGAGTTCTTATTAACATGGCCTAAAGGCGCCTTGCCATCCCTCTCATTCTTTCACCCACTCTGTCAATCTGAAATTGCCCACACACAGAACATTTCCAAAACAAATGGACACAGAAATATGATTCAAACCAGAGGTTCATAATGTATTAACTTGCAAAATACAAAAAACACTTTGTAAATGTTTCACATGTAAAATGCAAATTTGGTTCAACAAGTTCTTTTCGGTCAAAAAGTCGGGCCTCGCTAACAGGAACTAGATCATTTCCTTGCATGCAGTGATACTGCTTGATAATGCTGCATGTGTAACAGCTTTTGTAAACAGCTGGGAATAAATTAGGGTGTTGAGATTTAGTGCCTGTGGAAACCGTAGATACCTGTAAACACAAATATGGCTCGGCTACTTATGGAATCATAACCAAACGGTTCAATAAGCAGTTCACTTTGGACAACACTAGCTTTAAAATATGGATTCAGGCTAGTTTTAAGAAGAGCATTGTCTGCTCTAACTGCAAGTTTAGACCACCCAGGATGGTATGGACCAACAACAAGCAAGTGTATGTACGGGTTTGTCGCTGCAGGCAAGCAATATTGTACTGAAGCATACAAAAGAGAAGGCTCACAGTGGAAACAAGGCCTTGGCTCTGATCAGAAGAGCTGTGATCCTCAGCCAAGCCTTCCAATGCAAACTCCTTATCCCACAACAACCCAGTTGGGCCCTGAGGGCGCTGCAGATGGACACATCGTGTTACTCTTTCTATTGCTCCCTCTTATTGTTCTGGCTAGAACAGCAAAGCCCGATCCCCTTCCAAAACAACAGCACAGTACAGACATATTACATTTCTTCTAGTTCCAGCTGAGTTGCAGCTGCTGTGGTCAGTGCCATCTTTACAATTATGCTAATTCATCTTCCAAAAATGCAGCAGCATTGCATCATCTGTCAAAACAACTGACCTTTTTTTAAAAAATTATTTCCCCCAAATTAAAACCGTAAACCTAAAACAAAGAAAACTAATGTATCACCATGAAATCAAAACTGTGAAATATACATGTGAAAACTTCCGGGTCTGGTGAGTCTAGGAATCTGCCGTTTTCCAGAATAAATATTGAACTTGGGTCTATTCTTGAAACACTGTTGAACTGGGTTGTTTAGCAAACTACTCGTGCCTCAACAAACCTGCTAATCCACATTCCACCAGGGCATCCCTCATTACCCGCTACGCTCTTTTGACCCTCTCAGGTGACAGGTAACAGATGTCCTGTGTGAAATGTTGCGGGGAAAAAAACCCAACAAACAAACAAAAACCTCTGGAATCAACAAATCGTAAGTAGACAAATTTGTATGCAGGTGCTTTAAAGACAATGTTCATCTGACAATATTTAGAGGGTGTTTGGTGGCTGAGATGTTCACTAGGATGGGGTGATTTGAATTTGTTGGCATCTTTTTAGCTGTGTCCTCTCTAGGAGCGGTAGAGCTTCACATTCTCACACATCACTGAGCCCTGAAGTTATACTGCTTACTTTGTCATTCAAAGTGTTAAGGTGCGATCTCAATCTTTGAGTCAGCGTAACAGTCAAAGCATAGCGTTTTTCCTGTTGCCACGTTTTGACCAGAACAAGCCAGTACTTGTAGCCCTACAAGTTTTCCCCAGGAAAACATTGATACGTTTGCACTTTGATCTAATGGCCCACCGTGATCAATAAAAACATTCGGCTCTCATGTGAAAAAGCATTGGTGCTTCTTTTTGTGACCTTTGTGTCTGACATTTGGAGCTCATAAGCAACCAGAACAAAAAAATTACAGCGTTGTCATAATAACTGTGCTCTAACTTCCCAAGGACTTACGCATTGCACAGAGATGTGTTCATAGATTTCCTCCAAAACAGCCAGATGTTCATCCCAACTGTTAAGAAATTCAGTTTATAAACACTAAAGCAAGATACTTTTAGAGTTTACTGTGCTGAAATCAAACCTTCTCTTGCATTATTTTCAGTAGTTCTTTCCTTGAATCTTTGTATTGTCAACAGTACCTAAAGATAAAGATTATTTTAGAGAATAGAGAATGTGTCTTTCAAGTTTCATCTCAATATACGTTAAAGTTTTGACCCACGTTAAAGGTTGGTTCTGTATATGCAACTTCCCAGAAAAAAAACCATGAAGATGTCTTTGCTATTTTCAGCCCACGTTTAGTAACTGACCAACAAGAACAACATATAGCACCTCTACTAAAGCAGAAAATAAAACATATACTGTACTAAATTTTTGCTGTCTTAGCTTCAATGACATATCCCCATCTGTTTTTGAAGGTGAAAGGTGCATCTCACAGACTGTATTATAAGCACTGACTATGTTTAAGTGCCTCATATTTCTCTTTTCTTTAACAAACAACAAAAAAAAAACCTTGACAAAGCTTATGACTGCTTGTGTTGCCAAAGACGGAGCAACTGGTGTGCTTTGCAGCAAGGTTAGCCACTTTAAAGCATGCAGAGGCAGCATGGCAACAGTCTTCATACTAAATTCATTTGTTGGCTCATCCTGGAAGAAACATGATCATTGGTTATGAATTAGAAGTACAGAACCTAGATAAAATACCCATTTACTCAAAACTTTAAAGTGCTTGAAAACTTGTCAAGGTTTTATTTTTTAAAATAAATAATAGGAATGTAATTCTGAACCAACGTTGTTATATTTTTTCTTTTCGAGTACTATTCAGTATTAGGTGGATTAACTATCAGGTATTGCAGAAGTCCTTGAAATAAAGATAGCATGCTACTGAATCAAACATAATGTTGTCCCTGGGAGTCATACCTGAAGCAAAGTTAGCTCAGTATAACAACCACGCACCATCTGGCAATATACAAGGTTTTCTAGTAGTTTCTGTTATACAAATCAGTGGATGACAGTTTAAGTTAAGTGAAACTATTTCAGGATGCATTTTAATTCTAGAAATGGTCTGAACTCTCAACTAAAAAATGATCCTGTATACACAGCAGAATCTCAAAAATATTCACCTAGAGCCTTACACGAAACAAACAGAGGAGGCACATAAATGCACATAACAGAGGCTATCCAGCTGTTAGCCTTGTCCATCTACATGATAACCTGGCTCTTGGGTACCAAGGCGGAATCTGACAGTCAGCTGGAAAATGAGGACACTGCAGAGATGGAGCCCTAGAAATAAAACACTGATTTAAAAAAAAAGCTCCATCCCCCTGCATCAGCTCAAAGGCATGTGTATTTGTTCTTAAATGTGTGTGTGAGTATTTACATTGCATTCATACATGTGTGTAGTCCTGCATGTAAGTTAAATGTCTATGAATGATGTTTGTGTGTCAGTGACAATCCAAGACTTCAGTCAAGAGCAAAAGTGCTCAGTCAGCCTCGATGCTTACGCTCAGTGAGAAAGAAATAAAAGTGATCCAGAACCCTGCGGCAACATCGGATGCCGAAAAAACTTCAGACATCTGACATGCCAACAGTGCAGACCGAAGGGCAAGACATGAGAAGCTAGATCAAATAGTTTTAAAATTTTAAAACCATATACACTTTCATCCATATTTTCAGAGCTAAATGTAAAAGAACAGACAATCTGAGCTGCATACAGATCTCACCTCCTGTCACCTCACCTGTCAGACTTGTGAAGTAATTCAAGCAACTAACACTTCCCTCAAAATTCAAGACTTTTTAAAAGTTCCATTATATATATATATAAAAAAGTATATCTTATGACTATTGTACATAAACTACACTACTATAGGATTGCCCATGCCCTGTCCTCAGGAGCAACAATTCTGCAAATTTTAGACGCATTCCTTCTCCAATCAATCAATTTTGTTCCATAGCACATTTCAACAATGTACTATATAAAAACACATTCTCCAACACACCTGAATCAAATGAATAACTTGTTACCAGGCCATTTGAGTCAGGCGTGTTGGAGAAGGGATGCACCTACAAGCTGCAGGATAGCAGCTCTTGAGGCATGGACATTGATTTTCAATTAATATTATCCAAAAGCTGAACATCCCAGACATTTTATTTGTTAGTTAATTCAACTTCAATTCAATTTGAAATAACACAACTATTAAGACATGCAATGAGACTGTGGTACTCTAATCAAATCTGTGATAACTATCACGTTAAAGCATGTGCAGGACAGATTAGTCATTTTGCTGGCCCAATAACTAGGGCAACACATTAACCAAACCATTGCTCTCATTTGATTAGGATGATAAAAGATAAACTGAGGCATCCACTGAGGCCCCAATAATATGAAAAAAAGGGCTGCATTTATTTTCTACCTATTCCGAACATTTCTGATAATATGCTAATTTATCTAAAAATAATTCCTACACAACCTTTAAGCCATGTTTGATAAACTTGCATGATTTGGCTCTTTGGGACGGCAACTTGAAGAATCAGAGGAAGTCAGTGCCTTATAGCACAAAAGAACATCTCTTGGTAAAATGAGTTGACTTTCAGGACAACTTTGTCTCTATGCCCTTAGTATCCGAAGAAGCTAAGCTAACAATGCAATAAACTGTGATGATTCAAAGACTCATAGTGACTAAATTAAACTAAACATTATCACACGCCCTTAAACAATAGATCATAACACAAGCCTAGTGTGAAAGGAAGCTCTTTTGCAAGCTAGTGTGCCTTAAGAAACTAGGGCTGGGCGATCTATCAATTTACCTATAGTATTACAATATATCTGGATATACTGTATTTTTGCCAGATTCTTGCTGATACACAAGCCTAGAAAGTACTTTTTCAAACAACTCCATATTTCATATGTATTTAGTTGCACCTTTACACTTCAGTGACATGATTAAAAATAGCCCAGTGAGAAAGAAGAGAGGAACAAACTTAGGCTATAGATTGGGGGTGTCAGGTCCAGTCCTTGAGAGCAACTAACCTGCGCATGCGCATCTCATTCAGCTCTGTGGATGACTAATAATGAGCCATTTGTTTGATTCAGGTGTGTTAGAAAAGGGACGCATCAAAAAGTTGAAGGATAGTATCACTCAGGAATTGGACTTCGGCACCCCTGCTATAAAAAATGTTAAATTATCCTATTATGACTATTATGCAAGCCTTAGCTGTCACTTTGTCTTCCTTAATTTGAATTTTAGTGCACAGTGAATCCATGATTGTGCTATGTTGAATAAAGCTGTAAAAGATCAGGATAGCAAACAACATGTTTACTGGTTCCTTTTTTTCTTCGGATCAAACATGAGATCAAGAACCTGGCCACTAGTTGTTCCATCATTCAGTGATTCTGACTGTAATGTTTGTCTGAGACTGAGTCACAAAAGGGAGGAGATGTCTTGTGGCTTCACAAATTCTTCACCTCCTTTGGCATTTGAACATGACTCAGCGCTCAAAATAACCCGACTAAATATAGAGACCATTTAGTAGACAAATTCCTCTAAAACTGAGATCAGGTGAAAAGTGTTCACATAGGTATAACAGAGGGCAAAGCCAAAGTCAAATAATTCTGATTTAGCTTTTGTTAAGTTACTATACTTAAACAATGAACAATCTGATGTTTTTATTAGTTTTCTTTAGCTAAGCAATAAATTAACCTTTAATTAGAAATTTACTTTTATTTTTCACAACTGGATTTTATCATGAGATGCATGTTGTGATGTCTCTCAGACGGTAGACTATTGTACTGTATAACTTGAAGATGACCCGACTTATAACCCTTCTTTCTGGTGAATTCCTGGGATTGAAGGCAGGCTACACAGCAGCCACATAACAGAGCAATGAAACGGTTAAGAAATAAGTGGGCACCAATTTGCCAAGCACATGAAAGACGGTGCAGTAATAAAAGATCTTTAATTCATTGAGTTAATATAAAAATGATGAATACATGGTTGTATGACTTCCTGCAGTTGATTTTGTAAATATAATACAAAATGTTTTCCATTTTGCAAATGGCACACTTGCCTATTAAACAATGTGTTGCATAAAAGCGGTCTGAGAAAAATAAATTTAACCAGCACTGAAGCCCTACTCCAGATATTTTTTTGCCATCATATCCGCAAACCAACAAACACATTTGAAAAACCAGAGGGAACATTTGTTTTCTTTTTATCACTATTTGAACATGGGCAGCCAGAATCCGTATGTCAGCCGAACAAATTATTCAAAGAAATACAAAATGGTGTCTAAAAATCCTCTAAGGAGCTAGGTACAATAACCACAGATTTTACATTATGATGACATGTGCCACAGTAAAATATGATTAAATCTGCTAAAAGGTGTAGAATAGGATCTCTCTTCACCTGCAGGTCATACAAAATGCAGACATCACGTAGCAGAAGTAGGCACACAGACACTTCAGTCGAGACAAGTGTTTTAGTGAGAGATGAGCTTTAGGCCTGACCACTCTGCAGACTCTCAATTTATCTTGATATACACTTGTTCTACTCAAGTGCTCAAAATGACAAATCATTAAAAAATACTTACAAAAACAACTCCTTGTTGCAAGTCTTATTTGCTAAGCCTCAAGTGCTCAAGCTTTAAAAAAGAATCGATAATAGATATGATCCTGCCAAATGAGTTACACATGCCTTACAAAACTCTCCACCAGCAGTTAGTATTCTAAGCGCAAAAGGAAAACCAAATGAGAAGGCAAAACTGTTACCAACCAGAGTCTCAACCAAAGTTCACTTCCTGTCTTCACATGCACAGTTAACCCATTCCTCTTGCTTGGCCCAGCCCTGTTACACACTGGAATGCAGCGGACAGACAAACAAGCCTCCAAGTCTCAGTATTTTACAGGACACTGTCATGTACAGATATTTGTTAGTGGGGACACCTATACAGCATTTTTAAAAGCCTCAACTCCTCTGATTTCACCAGAGCTAGCAGAGCACATGGAAAAATGCTAATCCAAGCCTTGGCTGCTTTGAGCAAACGAGAAATGCAAAGGAAGGAAAAGGGAGGGTGTTATACTGTCTGAAGGGGTGGACCCTGATACAGAATGGCAGCGAAGACACACACGGCAGAGTACCTTGTTTTGCCTGGTTCAGAAGGGGGAGATGGCACAGCAGGCCTCTGACGGAGCACGTTTGATGGGAGTGTCTGTCTGCTGGAATGCAGTCTGCTCCGGGGCAGATTCCACTGCAAACTCAGGCTTCACTTGTGGCAATTAGATTTTTTATCAATACCTCCCATCTAACACACCAACATTACTTTGATGAGCAAGTTTAATGTGCCTCTACATACTGCATGGCTTGTGCAGGAAGAAGGGATCTGGAGGTAAATCAATTGCAGTTCAGACACAGTGGAAAAGCATAAATCACATCTATGTAGCAGAAGTAATGCATCCAGTCAGGTGCTGATGTTACTTTAGATAAAGTGCTTTGTGAGCCGTTTCTCTCCCCTTACTTTTCTGTCAACTCTGACAGATAAGCACATCTCAACACGGATTGATTTCCAATAGTCATTGAGATGTCCATTTCACAAATTATCTGCTTGTCCTGAGCCCAGCTTCGGTTTTTATAAAAGATGAAGAGATAAAGCCTTTTCTATTCCCTATGCAAAGCAGAGACCCCACCCAGGTCAAGTGCGTTAAGTGTGCTGCATGAAGGCTTCATCTCGTTGCCAAGTTACACATCAACCAACTAACAAATAAACGAATTCATTCAATAGTTCATTTTTATACATATATGGTCACGTTTGCCTCTCAAAGTTTGAAACAAACCCAAAACAGGATGTGCAGCAGCAGCAGTGCTACCTTTGGTTTTTGCTCCCCTGTGAATTACTGACCTCCACACGAACACTGGGTGAAATTGATGAGATTATCACCTTGACGGAGATTAGATGTGCTTTTGGGTAGAACTAAAAGCACCCTGTGCAGCTAATCAGCCATGATATGGATTAGCCAGTGATTTGGACACTGACCCGTCCAAATGTTTTCGTGGGCAGTTTTGGACACACACGGGGGGGAAACGTTTAATTAATCTGGGTCTTACATTGTGTATTGGTAACGATTCGGAAGGAAAACATCTTAACTTGGGAACACATCTCTCGTACAGATTACAAATGTTATAAATCAGTCCTCTTGAAAGCAGAGGTGTCAGCCAGGCCCAGACCAGGCTCGGCTGTCGGAAGCAGTGTAAAGCGCCGCTTTAGGGTAAATCATTACCAAAGACGTGACTCAGTTTAAATAAGAATAAAAGCACACAAATTGTGCGTCATGTTTTCGGAGTAGCCCATTATTGATACCATTTTACGTAATTTCGGTTTTACACCATGCTGTTGTGCCACCGCTTTCCCAGACGTTAAGCTAGCTGTTAGCTTGCCAAGCTAGCGAAATACCTGTTTCTTGGGGTGTTCGATTCATTCACAAAAATATGTGAAAGTTCCCGTTTTAAGGGTGTAAAAATAGGTTCAGCTTTGGTACTAAACACGGGAGCTTGTTTGAGCTTTTTTCATACACCATTTAAACAAAATGAAAGAATTTTGTGCTCTTACCTTGTCCAGACAATTCACTTTTTCCGTGGGGTAAACGACTAGATTACATCTGCTACACAACGGATTCATGTTGGAGGACTGCTCTTCTAGCTAGTTAGCACAGAAACCGCCGATCAACTGCCTTTAGCTGCGTGCTGTCGAGTACTCACTTATAAAAACAGCTCTAGTGTATGATTATAATAGTATCAAACCAACAACAACACAGTTGAACGTAACAAATCCAGGAGATTGTTGATATAGTCGCACAGCTGGCTGTCAGTCCACTAACCAGACACGGAAAGCGCGCTCCCGCTGCCCTCCTCTCCCTCTCCCTCCCTCTTTGCGCGCACGTCCGAACATAGAGGAAGAAGATGAAGTGTGGGAGGATCTTTTTTTCTTTCCTGGATTAACGATATTATCATTTTTTAGAATGGGGAAGTGGAGCGTCTGTTTGTTGTACGTTTTTAACGAAGACTAGCACTGGAAGGAGCAACATGAATTGCAGTTCTGTGTCAACTGTGAAGAAATCCGAGCGAGCCATGTGCACGTGCATGTCCAATGTATCTGTCTTCATTCCATCTGTGCTTGCATAGCAAACTCATGTGATCATCTTGCAGGTTTTTGGGGGCTTTACCAATCCAATGCTCTCAAATCAAATTTTTACACATCTGCCACGTTCACTGTATGGCCTACTTGAGCCCTTCGTGATATTTGTGGTTGGGGCGACACCTGCTGGTGATCTGCGTTGAGGTCTTTCCTCAACTTCTGGTGGCTCCTCAAAGGAACTCGCAACACGAAAAACAATATAAAAGCGAAATGCACAAAAAACAAAACACATTTAATAAAGAAAACAAACAAAATTAAACTAAGATAATAATAATAGCTCATAAAATACAATATTGTATTAGTAACACGAAAAAATAAACATCCCACCTAATCCAAATAGCAAAAAGTAACTTTAATGCAACACCATAGCCTGAAACAAAGATCTTATGTTTTGCACCTCCACTGTAAATTAAAAAAAATCTCTGATTTGCTCATTTCCGTGCTGCAGCTTCAAATGACACCAAACCGAACACAAAGTATGAACCTCACATGATGTCCCCACCTCTGAAATTATGTTTTGTGTTTAAACATATAATGAACTAAAATTAGCAGAAACTAGACCTAGAGGACACCCACATTTTTACATGTTTGATGTAAAAACAAACAAATAAAAACAAAAAAAACAAACACAAACTTCATGTAGGCTATCATTTGAAGACCGGCAGCAGTGATAAACAGGCACAGCTAAAATTCAAAATGAATGGATGTGCTTAGGCGTTTGGTCATGCATACTTTCACTATCATACAGAGTAATACAATAGACTAAAGTCAAACTTTTCGAACAATCTATTTTAAAAGACATCTCAAACATATAGGCTTAAATTCTGGTATCTTGATCCATCAACTTTTCATTTGTGACTTCAGCATGGCCCAGCTTCAACAATGCGGTATTTGTCATGACCTTCTCCTTCCATTTCGATATAACCAGTTTGCTGCTTTTGAAACTTCAAGGAAGGCCAGTAACACTTGCGTCTCTGTAACAATGAAAAAAAAAACCCACAATGACACAATCACACTGTACTGCAGCATCGGCTTAAGGATCAGGCAATATTTTGAGGCTCACCTGCGAGAGGCAAAGCGGTGATGCCGGAGTGACATGGAAGTTAATGCAAAGAGCAAAAAGTAGTAAAGCCAACATTAGCACCAGAGCAGCTGCTATACCAGCTATCACTCCGATGTCAGACATCCCTGTACTCTTGGTTGAAGAGTCTGTTTTCACATCTGTAGCCAAGATGGAAAAAATGTGATGATCAATCTAAACCAGAGATAATGGCAATAGTTTCTATGAGCTGCACTTAAACTCACCACTGCCAGTCTTGAATATATGATGTATAGTATCATCTGTAAGAGAGAAGCGATTACAGTTCTTGAGTTCTAGTCCACATTACATTTTTAATGAGCAACAAAATTGAATATTACAGTTTCATTATCTAACGTGCTGCATAACCTTTACAGTCTTTTTGTAGAGGAGTCAGAGATGTGGCATCGCCTGTCTCTGCTGAACCATTGAAGTTTTCATCGCTGAAGTAGTCATCACAGGTTGCATCCTTGCTCTGCTCCACAGCAAAATAAACGGTGAGCTTGTATTAAAACCATTTTTTTTAAAACGTAAAATAATGTGGTTGTCTAACTCTACCTCTTCTGAACAGCCAAAATCCAACCATTCTTGTCTGTGTCGATCCATGCCGTCCGAACACCTGAAACATAACATTCATATAAAACGGGAAGGTATACTGTGAAGCTATGCTGGGGTTGCAGCACTGTCTACTCACCTCTGAAGAACGTGACACCAGCTGCAGCCAGAGGTCTTGTCAGATGACAGACAGAGCTTGCAGCTGTCATGTTGAAGACAGGCTAAAACAGAGGAAGACAAGATAAATTAATAATAATTAATTTAATAACTTTGCTATATTACTGCTTCAGAAATTTGGACATTCACTCACTAGGCAGTGGGGTGAACTCAACAGCAGAATAACTGGTAATTTTTTTTATGTCAAGCTCAACTCGATGGTATTCGTAGATTGTTTTCTGAGGTGCATCTGAGTGGGAGATAAATGATTTACACACGGAAAGATGGAACGACTATATGCAGATGGAAAAATAAATATTATTAACAACCTGCTGATTGATAAGAGGGTGAGATGACCATGAAAGCATCAGACAAACCCGCCTTCACCGGATGTTCAGCCGATCCGATCACATCTAACGGTAGAGGTATCTGGTGAAAAGGCGTAAGTCACACATTTATGCTTTAGTTAAGATGGAGACTTGTACGATCAGATTTCAATGCTACGAAAAGCAGAGTGGGGGATTTGCGTCTCACGTCTCTGTAGGTAAAAGTGATTTTCCCTGTTTTATAAAGCGCAGCCTGAAATGTAAAGGCACCCTCTGACTCTTTGCCTGGAAGTATGACCCGCTCCCACTGGACCACAAACACCTCTCCTAAAAATAAGCCAAACAAGAATCAAGCAGTCAGAAAATTTGAGTGACATTAAAAAGTTGAATATATGAGACAGTCTCCACCACTCTACCATTATCCATGAATTGCACGGTGGATTCTTTAGAATAGCTGGGGTCGAAATTAGCCATTAAAGGTGCTATGTACTGTGTGGTTGTCAGCATACGGTGGGTGAGATCCCCTGTAAAGATGAACCCTGAAAATGACCAGATGGAAAAAGATGTTAACCTCGGTGCAAAAACACCTCTGCACTCTAAACATATGGAAGAAAGGTGACTTGAGCATCTGTTAGGCAGCCAATCTGTACCTCCTGTTGCTATCATAATCTGCCTCAGGTAATGCCCGTAAAAAGGAAAGCCAAACGACAGGACAACCATCTGCAAACGGAAAAGATACAGACACACTGAGAAGGAGAGATGCCTGAATACAGATTCATCGTATAGGTTGTTAAAAGAGAAGAGTAAAGAGGCAAAATATGTAGCATAATATGCACATTTATAGCTGATGCTGATGATTAAGAGATCATCGGTTCAACTTTGTGTGCTCGCCTATACATAGGCCAAACACGTGGAATATCGGAGTGAAAGGCTCTGAGATTTAGGTTATGATGATCACATAGAAAAGGCAGTGCAGCTTCTGCAGTGGGTGGATTGTCCAGTTTAATGTTAAAGTGTTGCTCTATGCTCTACAGAAAACATGCTGAATGCAACCTTAAATGGCTGTCCAAATATTGACAGTAAAAAGTGTTTGTTTTTATCGTCACCTTCTGACATTAGACCTTGAGTACCATCATACTGAAAGTGCATAGTACAGCAATCCAAAGAGCCATTTTAGCCCTCAGCCTGGCTAAATAAAACTCGTTTAGACCCGCAAATGTTGCGAATTACAAATAGACAACTTATTATTTTTTATAGCTACAATAGGAAGGTTTCAGGTTTTTCTTTTCATGATAATTTTATCATGAAAAGAACTGCAGAAATACATATGTAGGAAAACAAGATGGGTATATGATCATGAGACAGTGAGATTGCAGGTCACTGGCATGGCAGGATGGGGGTATAGCTCAGTGGTAGAGCATTTGACTGCAGATCAAGAGGTCCCTAGTTCAAATCTGGGTGCCCCCTTTGTTATCATTGAATGTGTTCATAAAGTCTGGTCAGTTCTGATACAGGTTTCTCATTTCAAACTCAGATTACTCGGTTAAGTTACCTAACTTTGGTTAAGTTAAGAGATGTGTCAACTAAACAATCAATGTTCAACTCTTTGTGGTGGAGATGTAGTCCAGTTCCTACTCTGCAGCCTCGACTCTCACCTCCTGGACAGGGCACAACAATTTACATGTAGGATTTTGAGACAAAACCAAATTTAGTTAGGCAGGTAATCTAAACACAGGTGACAATGACTCATGGTCATTCAATGACACAAATGTGACATTAATGTTCCTTCAAAAGTGAACGGCAACTTAAATTAAGGTAAAACTGTCCATGTCAAGTCAGAGCTCATCCTTTGGAGGAAGGATGTAGTATCTTCGAGAACCAAGAAAATAAGTACATTTTTTTAACTGAACCTCTCAGGACTGCCATGACCTCAATGACTGAATCATTGAAATTGAAGATAATCCTCTCCAGAGGTGGGATTTGGGTGATTACAGAAACAAGATGATCTAATATTTAAGAGATCCTCCCAAGTTAAGCCGTGTGGTGTCCTTTGGTCCAATCTATTGACACTTTGACCGCTAAAAAGTTTTAATGCCAGATTCAAATCTTAATGCAAGATTATCTTTTAAGAACCTAATGTCACGGCTAAGGAATGGTTAAGAAATATAATTTGATTTCTAATAAGATATCAAGTGCTAAAACTGAGAGTAATATTTGTTATTTGTTGCAACATAGAGGAGGAGATGTCTCGTTGTTTGGGTTTTGTCTGTCATACATAATGAAGCATTTGACTCTCAGACTCTAGGTAAAAATGAGTAAACATGCGGATTGTAGTTTGTTGAAAGTCTCCAGATCCAAAGTTTCAGAATCAGGGGGTATAGCTCAGTGGTAGAGCATTTGACTGCAGATCAAGAGGTCCCTAGTTCAAATCTGGGTGCCCCCTTAATGTTAAGATG